>QODF01000129.1:2754560-2915390 GCA_024372805.1 Oostethus manadensis
GCTGCTCACTAACTAGTGCTGCTGGGTAATTAGTACTAGTAAATAGTGCTGCACACTAACTAGTGCTAACTTGTGCTGCTTAACTCCAAACAGAAGCGGATCAGGATGACCCCAGTGACCTTTGACCCGGCGCTGACCTTGATCGCCAGCAGCGTGTCGAGGGCGTCGTGGGCGCAGCGTTCGGCGCGGCGCTGGAGGTGCTCCCGGAGGTGCTTGGTCTTGTGCTGCAGCTTGATGAGGTTCTGCTCCAGCTGGGCCCGCCTGTGGGGGGGCGCCAGGTCCAGCAGGGAGGGGGTGCCACTCAGGATGCTGTGGAAGATGCGCACGTACACCGACAGCGTGGCGTTCAACACCTGGACTGCCTCCAGATTCTGATGGAGGGCGGGGGGGCAGACACACGAGACGACCTTTGACCCTGACATCATTACACGTCCAGAAAGATTTTATTCTGCAGCAACTTTCATGACTGAGTGACCTTCAGTTTGTAAATGATACACATGCGCATATTTTAGCTAGCATGTCGCCTTCGGGGCCTTCTCATGCGAGTGTTAGAAGGCCTGCGAGCCATGAGTGGCAGGTTTGATTCCTGCCATGAAAAAGAACCGGAGCTGCTGTGACCTGGCGTACCTGGCAGGCGTTGATGCTCCTGATGACGCCGTTGAACGGTTGAACGCCGCTGACGTCCGGTTTCTTCAGCTCCTGGAACACAACGACCGCGAAGAGCCATGACGGACCGTGAGCAACAGAACCTGGCAGAATCTAAAAGTCGAGAGTCTCCGAGAAGAAGCCCCGAGGTACGCCGTCGACTCACCAGCACGTCCGAGATGGACTCGAGCGTTCGCCTGATGTCAGGATGCGGTCCAAAGTGGTCGGCAGACGCCGCCAGGACCCCCAGCAGGGCGAGCAGACACAGAAGGCGTGCGGACATGGTGGGCGATGCGAGAAGGTTCGGAGAGGAGATTGGCATTTGTCTTTTCAGGTCAGCTCAGCTCTGCTGCTGCTGCTGCTGCTGCTCGGCTTTTTATACGCGTCTCGTCTTCATCGGCATTTTGTGGTCTGTGGCCTCGCAGTATGATCAACCATAGTCTTCTTCTTAAAGATGCTGCTGCTTCAAGCACACACACACACACCGCGCACACACACTCCTTGCCTCTGTTTCCCCTCGCCTCCACCTTGGCGAGGACACTCCCTGGTCACAGTGGTTTGTCATCACAGATTTCGTAGAAGCGTGCATGAGGCTCGCCTCCATGACGTGTGTGTGCGGTTCAAAGTTGACTCAAAAAATAAGATCAATAAGCCGGGAAGAGCTGGACGGAGTGGCCGGGGAGAGGGAAGTCTGGGCCCGCGACCCCACCTCGGATAAGCGGAAGAAAACGGATGGATGGAATATTTGAATGATCACATATTTCAGTTGTGTGTACCTCAGGTAACTCTGGTCTGTTGAAGGTGCACTGGCCCTTTAAGAAGCCCCCACTGGCAGCACACTTCCTGTTAGTGAACTTGGTACTTACACTCAATCTTTGAGTGTACAAGTGCTTACTTGCATACTGACCCGTCACACAATCTGTAGTGCATAAGTGTACACTTGCATACTTACACTTGAGTGTATGAGGGCACACTTACACCTAGTCTTTTGGTGCTTGAGTGCACGTTTGTGTACTTACATTCAGTCTTTTGAGTGCTTGAGTGCACGTTTGTGTACTTACATTCAGTCTTTTGAGTGCTTGAGTGCACGTTTGTGTACTTACATTCAGTCTTTTGAGTGCTTGAGTGCACGTTTGTGTACTTACATTCAGTCTTTTGAGTGCTTGAGTGCACGTTTGTGTACTTACATTCAGTCTTTTGAGTGCTTGAGTGCACGTTTGTGTACTTACATTCAGTCTTTTGAGTGCTTGAGTGCACGTTTGTGTACTTACATTCAGTCTTTTGAGTGCTTGAGTGCACGTTTGTGTACTTACATTCAGTCTTTTGAGTGCTTGAGTGCACGTTTGTGTACTTACATTCAGTCTTTTGAGTGCTTGAGTGCACGTTTGTGTACTTACATTCAGTCTTTTGAGTGCTTGAGTGCACGTTTGTGTACTTACATTCAGTCTTTTGAGTGCTTGAGTGCACGTTTGTGTACTTACATTCGGTCTTTTGGTACTTGAGTGTACATTTGTGCACGCGTGCATAAGTGCACACTTGGGTGCTTACACTTAGTCTTTTTAGTGCATTAGTGCACGCGTGCATACTTACTTTCAGTCATTGGGGTGCATAAGTGCACACATGCCTACTTACACATTGCCTTCTTAGTGCATTAGTGCACACTTACGTACTTACATTCAGTCTTTTGAGTGCAAAAGTGCATACTTGCCTGCTTACGCTTCGTTTTTAAGTGTATGAGTGCAGACTTGTGCGCGTACACGTTGTCTGTCAGTGCATAAGTGCACATTTGGGTTCTTACATTCAGTCTTTTGAGTGCATGAATGCATACTTGTGTGCTTAGCATGTTGTGTGCACACGTGAGCACTTACACTTTGAGTACATAAGCGCACACTGACGTGCTTGAAACGTAGCCTTTGAGTGCATACGTGCACTCACGCGTCCTCACACATACACTGAGTGCACAGTTTGAGTACATACACGTAGCCTTTGAGTACCTAAGTGTATTAGTGCGCACTTGCATACTCACATTCAGTTGTTTTTAGTGCAAAAGTCCACACGCGCAGAGCGGACGCCTTCACCCGTGTCCCCCGCAGTGCCGGAAGTGAAAAGGTAAAATGTGGCAGGTATGCTTGTGAGGGACCTCCTAGCGTGCGCGTGTAATTGCAGCTAAGGACCAGCAGAGGGGGGTGTTTGTCACCCGAAAACAATTTAATGAGTCTGCAACGACAGGAAGTAAAAGAGGGAGTATCGGGGAGAAGAGTTCCTAAAAAGCTGCCGTGGAAGTCCTGAGTGACGATGGCGAAGATGATGAAGATGGGCGGACCCGGTGCATGAGCTCGTCGATCCACGTGAGGACGAAGGTGAACTCGGTGACGGCCTTCATCACACCTTCTGTTCCCCTCCTCCTCTGCACACACGTGTTACGCGAAAGACCCTCCGCCGTTAGCATTAGCATTAGCAGGTAGCATTAGCAGCAAAAGCTAACTTCACACCAACCCTTTGAAGTTGTTTGTCCACCCTGTGGATGGTCGTCCTCCACTTTGAAGGTGGCCTGGAAGGAACCTGAACACAACCTTCACTAAGTCACACGTGCACTGCGTGTGTGCGTGCGTGTGCGTGCACTCACACAGCCCTGAAGCGTGCGTTGCAGTCGGTGCAGGAGGTCACTGTAGTGGCGGGGGAGGAGCTTAACAATAAGCTCGTTTTTGAAGACTCTGCGCTGGTAGATGTCAATCATCCGCCTCACCTCCAGCCAGCCAATCGCATCCTGAGCAGGCCACAACATCCTTGTGGGCGTGGCCTATCACATCTTTGCGTCATGTCATGTCGACAACAGGAAGTTGACCTCTACTGACCTGAGGGCAGCTGGTGCAGAAGTTGGGGAGCAGCCGCCAACGTTTGGACCGCCTCTTTTCTTCCTGCACGTCAATCGGCCAATCAGTCAATCTGCCAATCAATCGGTGAGAATGACAAGGAGGAGGATGTCTCACGGGAAGTCTCTGGATGAGGAGTTGACTTTGCGTCCACAGGTTTCGGACCAGGGGGTGCGGGACCTCCTGTGCGCACGTGAGCCTCCGGGGTCCCGTCGCCACGGCCACGCAGCGGGCCGGGAGGAAGAGGAGGAGCAGAGGAAGAAGAAAGATGAAGAGGCGAAACATGCTGGACTGTCTGTCCTCTTCCTGGTTTTCCTCCTCTGCCTTATAAGCGCCAAACGTTTCCTCCTGTGAGTCACGCCATCGCCCGGGCTACGACGATGAGGATGATGTCACGGACTTGTGCCTCCCTGCTTGATTGACAGCTCATGTACAAGCCAAGCGCCATCTTTTGTCAGTCGCTGGCTGACTCAGCGTGATGTAAGGACCTGGTCATGTGATATGACCCCTGCATCACAAATGCTACACAAACACACCAGGAACTTCCTGGTGTGGGAAACCCCCTGTGATGACATCACACAGGTAGGGGAGGGGCTCACGTGGGGGAGACGTGAGGTCAGTGTTACCACGGCAACCCGAAAGCAGGAGGGTCATACACGTGCGTATTTGGTGTCAAAGCATGCCGCTTATCTTACATGAGTTGGAATCACACTTGGTCTTTTGAGTGCATAAGTGCACACTTGCATGCTTACACCTAAGCCTGTAGTGCACAGCTTCACACTTGCTCTTAGTGTTTGAGTGCATACGTGTACACTTGCGTACTTATGCTCAGTATTTTGAATCCACATTTGAGCGTGAGAGCTCTTAGTGCATGAGTGCACGTTAGTAAAGTTACACCGGGGCTTTTGAGCGCACACTTGTGTACGTACACGCTGTAATTCATTGTGTAAGTGCACACTTGCGTAGTTTGCATGTAGTTATTGAGTACGCATTTGCACACTTCCATTCCGTCCTGGGCGCACTTGCCTGCTTACACTTAGTCTTGTAGTGCATCAGTGCACACTAGTGCACTTACACTCGCGTACTTCCTTGGCCAAGGAGTACACACGATCGTACTTAGCCTTTGAGTGCATAAGTGCGCACGTGTGTGCTTACACCTAATCTCGCTCTTAGTTTTTGAGTACTTATGCTCAGTATTTTGAGTACTTACACATCTTTTAGTGCATCGACTACAGAAAGCGGAACCTCCAGACAGTGAAGGACGCTTACGCACTGAGCCAGAGAAAGCCGCCCAACTGGTAAACATCAAAACTACTCGTCCACTTGAGCTGCTTTGCATGGACTATCTGTCGGTAGAACCTGACAAGAGTAATACCAAAGACGTTCTGATTTTAACAGACCATTTTACAAAGTATGCAGTGGCTATACCGACTGCCGATCAGAGAGCGAGGACTGTAGCTAAGTGCCTCTGGGAAAACTTTTTAGTGCATTATGGAATCCCTGAAAGGCTGCATACAGACCAAGGACCTGATTTCAAATCTAAGTTAATTAAAGAACTCTGAAATTGCAGGCATTCAAAAAACAAGAACTACACCCTATCACCCACGTGGTAATAAGCTGGGTACCCTAGAACCAAATCAAAAGGCCACCTGGAAGGAATATGTCAGACCCTTAGTCCACGCCTATAATTGCACCCGTAATGAAGTTACCGGCTTTAGGCCTTATGAACTCATGTTTGGCCGTTGTCCCAGACTCCCTGTCGATATTGCGTATGGCTTACCTGCACGAGAACCATCCTCCTCATTCTCAGTATGAGCAAACCTCGCGGTCCCGACTGGAAGAGAGCTATCAAATCGCTTACAAAAATGTGGACAAGTCAGGTGAACGAAACAAACATCGCTTTGACCAACGAGTGATTCCATCAGGTCTTGAAGCAGGAGACCGAGTCTTGGTGCGGTTTCGTGGCAAGCATAAGTTGCAGGATAAATGGGAGAGAGATGTTTATGTGGTCATTACGCGTGCTGGTGACTTACCAGTTTATGAGGTGCGGCCAGAAAATGATGAAAAAGGGCCAACGCGACCTTTTGCTTCCATGTGGGTTTCTCCCAGTCACTAATGATCCGGACTCCCCAGCTTCTACTCCTGTTCGAGAGTATCGAACCCGTAGTCAGCCACCGGCCGAAGAATGTGATGGTTATCTGGAAGGGGAGGATGTTGACTTGGATGTTCCTTGGTTGTCCATCCAGCCAACAGTCAGAGATGTGATCACTGTGTCTGAAAATTGTGAGCATGAGTCTACTGTACCTGACGCAACACTTGATCCTGTCAATCTGCTCCGTGTGACTTACCTGAAATGGCTGACAATGCCCATTCCACCGCTCTCCTTGGGCTTTCTCTACCTGTGGAGGAACCTGAATCAGGGCGTCACTTACCTGAGACTGATGATCATCCACTTTCCTGTGGGGCTGAAGATGCAAACCCTGAAACTCAGCCGGTGCCCCGTGCCCAAGTAGAGGTACCCCCGAGCGCAATTGATACGCCGTTTAACCGAGTCGGCGGAACCGGTCAATGTTAACTCGGATGATGATGATATCACACGACGATCCACTAGACAGCGACAACAGCACAACCGATGCCAGAGGAGAGCTGGGCTGCAGGTCTGTTTCCGTTCAGTTCGGTTGTTAATCATTCACATCTCCATTTGGTATGTACGGGTCACTTAACGCATCGGAGCCGTCGGCCGCCGCGCCCAAACTCCGATCGAAAGGGCGTCATATGCGGCGCTGTCTTGGTGAGTGGAAAGTGGTTGTGCCGACGCAGCCGCTTCCGTGCACGCAGATGGGAGCAGGTATCTGGTTTCCCACAGAGTTTGCACCTTGCACTCTCAAATATGAATATGTAATTGCCACCAAATATCAAATGTACCAAAGTTTTTTATGTGAATACAATAATGTTGCATCTATTTATTGTCATTTATTATGATTATTTCACGGAATATTTTTGCTATGAATCGAACGGTGCGCACAACAATGTTACAATTTACTAGCGTTCGACCGTATTTGATATGTACATATGACTCATTGGGCCTTTGCGCTTTTATACTGGCCAGGTTTCCCAGTTACCTAACCTGATGGCGCGCTAAGGAGCGGGCTTTGAGCCTAAAGATCTTGTTTTGAGCGGTGGGAAAGCCACTACCTGCAGCCCGGGGAATCTCTCACTCACTCATATCCACCTTTTACTGCAATATGAGCTGCTGAAACGCTTCCACCTACAATTCCGGTGGCTTCCTGTATCACCCAGACGGGGGTAATTCAGTGAACTGTGGGTGGGGTTGAGGGTATGCACTTTTTTATGGTTCATCTAATATCTCTTGGATTATTGCATTGCTGTGTGTGAGCTTTGCAGAAGATTGTGTCGATTTCTTGTTATTGAACGAATCTTGAAAAAGGATTTATTTGTTCTTTATGTCCTTTGAATGGCCCTTCACACAAGGTCTTTCCAGTATGTTGTCTTTTCAAATGACTGGCAATACACGGTGTCACCCCAACTGCATATTTCACTCTCTGTGTGTCTCCGTAGCCGATTCCTAGACTTCTGTTGCATCACCATATTACTACCAGCCATCGTATCATAGCTTAGTAATACATCGGCTACACACACTTGCACTTGTATACTTATATTTCATGTCTTGAGTGCAGAAGTGTACATTTGTGTACTTAGAGTGCAGAATTACACTTTCTGAGGGCAAACTGCAGCGCATACGTACTCAAAACTAGTCCAAATTGTGTGTGCAGTGATGGACTCTTATCACACTCAATAGCAGTCAGGCAGCGGAAGGGGCGGGGCCAATCCAAATGAGTGAACAAGCAGAAAGGTAACGCTGCGCTGGTGCTGCTGCGCCGGGCCCCCCCCCAGGGCCTTCTTGTACCCCCTCACTCATACGTGTTGCTAACTGACAGAATGTAAGACAGATATTAAGATTGTGCCACAGTTTATTGTCTCCCCAGAGAAACTAGGTGTAGCGCAAAGGTTCTGGCCAAATGACGGAGATTATTTATCATCTTAGGAGATGGAGCGTTCCGTTCGAGAGGCAGCCATTCTTTGGTTGTTATAAGAAGCAAAGTTTATTCATGTCGGTCTCCATGGTAACAGGAATAAATAAATAATGCAATTAAATAAAGCGTGAATAAATAGAGTATAAAAGTTGTTCGTGTCAGTCAGTGTGCGCCGCTCACGCAGTTGTCACGCAGGTACGTGAAAAGCATGTCCACCTCTCCCAGGGCTTTGTTGATGCCACGCCCACTGTCCATCTGACACACACACACACACACGTTGGCGTCTACACGCAGCATCAACTTTTATTGTGAAGGGCAAAGCTTACCTTGGCCAACTTGCTTTTGAAGGACACAACGTGCTGGTGGTCGTGGTAGTGCTTGATGTTCTGGAATGACAAGAAGAGCAGACAGTCAGTCGGCACGGCGCGCGCACACACAATGGCACGTGCACTCACGCAGCCGTGGGCCTCAAGGTCCTCGCTGACGCGGCTCAGGTCGCCTTGCAGCTGCTGCACTTTGTGATGCTGGTTCTCGGGGTGACTGAAGATGTTGTGCAGGTAGAAGCCCAGGATGTTGGCGTGGAGGCAGCAGATGAACACGCTGTCCTGTAAGAGGTCAAAGGTCAGGCCTCGGTCGAAGGCCAAAATGTGAGGAGTTTGTCACCTGCACGCTGCTGACGTCGGGCATCAGTCGGATGCTGGACTCTTCCAGCGTCTCAGATCTCTGAGCCTGTGTGGACACGTCAAGGACACGTCAAGGACACGCCAAGGAGGAGGTTCAACCTGCAGCCACTCACATGTTTGGCCACTTCCTCCACGGCTTGGTACGTCTCAGGGCTTCTCAGCGGCTCGCTGAGTGGCCGGTGGACGAGCCCCGCCTCCGCCAGCCAGGCCCGGCCAATAAGCAGCACCAGGGCGGCGGCGACAAGATGGCGGAAGGAGACGAGTGCGGCGATGAGCTTCATGGCGCCCCGAAAAAACAAACCCGAAGAGCCGAGGAGTAAAATGCTTTGCTGTGAGCTGATGTGAGGACACGGCGGCGCTCCTCGTCTTTATAGGCACTAAACCTCCGCCCCCCCACACAAATATAGGACAACCAAAAACCCCAAACACACACACACACACACACACACAGGCAGGTCAGCGGCGGTGTGTTTACTGTCACTGTGAGGAAATGAAGAGTCAGTCAAAGTGTGATGACAAATGTAATGTTTGTCATTAAATTAATTGGAGCAATGACATCACTTCCTGTGTGTGTGTGTGTAGTAGAGATGTTTGCCAATCCTGTGTGTATTTCCATAACATCTTGACAATACAAACGTATTGTGTGCTCACGCCACATAAAACACGCGTGACTTTTTTGTTTCTTAGCTGCCTGACCAGGAAGTGATTATTTGCTCGGGCTGAAGGACGCGGAGAAGGAAGACGTGATGTCATCTCGCGGACTTTCTACCCACCGGCCGACGTCACAAGACAAACAATCAAGGACAAATGGACCGGAAGCGAACGGGTCTTGCGTGAAATCTGCCACTTTTATTGGGCGGTTTCCACAACAACGTCTCAACTCTTCCCCCAGAAGTCCTCCCCTCTCCTCTGAGCGCGCTCCAGAACGGCCGCCGCCGCCGAGCGCGACGCAGCCGAATGGGAGGAAGTGACGGACATGGCGTCGTCTGGGAGACACAGGACGGCGTTAGCGGGAGTCGGAAAGGCGAGGACGGGGGAGGAGCTGAGTGAGCCTCACCTTGGTGCGAGGAGTTTCCGGAATGCCCTCGGAACCTCAGGCCCAACTCACCTGAGCGGAGGGAGCGGGTTAGCATCGTGAGACTTGAAGGTGCAAAGAGTGGCGGCGGCGGCGCTCACCGTTGTGCTGGAACTCGGCGTGTCTCAGGCAGCCTCGCAGGCAGTGCAGCGGCGGCAAGGACGCCGCCGGGGAGCTCAGTCTGGGCCTGGCTGGCTTGGACTTCTGGAGAGGGAAGGGGTTGTCGGGCCACGCCTCTTTAGGTGTGGCCATGGAAATGGCGGCGCCGCACCCCTGGGGAGAGTGACGAGGTGTCACGTCTCCGCGTCCACTCACCTGCGTGCACATACAAACTTCTTCCCCAGGCGACCTTCCCACCAGGATGACGCCCCCTGGTGGACACATGCAGCTGAGAGGTCGGACTTTCCCGTGTGTTTGTGTGTGTTACCTGTGGCAGGTGTGGTGACGTCATGATGAGTCCGCTGCATCTTCATCTTTGGAGTCGGCAAACGTCCTTCCTCCCTTCGCACAGACACACGCCGATGTCATCACACGGGGGCGGAGCCTAACGTAATGTAAACATACTCATCCATGTCGTCGCCGTCTTCCGCCACTCTGTGGGCGGGGCCAGACGAGGAGGGGCTGGACGAGCTGGAGCGGCTGACAGGGAGACAAGGTGAGACCGGCCGGGCGGTCCGAGAACGTGCCGAAGGTTCCCGCCTACCTGACCAGGTCCAGCGCCTCCACGCAGGGACTGCCGCGGTGCTCCGAAGCGGGGCGGGGGCTGGGGGCGCCCTCGGTGGTGTCGGCGGGCTCCCACAGGAAGTTGTGCTCGGACAGCAGCTGGCTCAGGTGCTCCCGGGAGAAGTGGGTCCCCCAGGCCCGGTGGCGGTACCAGGAGGCCTGCCGCCTCAGCGCCACCACCTTGACACACATTTGGCAGGATGTGACCCACATGACGGTTCTTAGAAGTGACGGAGCCGCTTTGGTGGCTCAGCAGATTTCTGGTAAAAGCCCCCCTCCCCCGCCACTGTGACCTCACACGACCTTCATGGCAACTCAAACAGGAAGTGGAGTTCTGATGATTATTCAACACACCTGACGGCGTGCGTGTGTGTGTGTGTGTGTGTGTGTGAGAGAGAGAGAGATGTTTCCATGGAAGGAAGCGCTGCGGTTTTGGTTTTCTGGTGACGCCGCTTGTGCTGACTCATCAAGTCATGCGAGCTCCTCGGGGCAACGAGGCTCACCTGAGGGGTGTGGTCTGAGGGTCCGCTTTCTTTTGCCATCTTGTGGAGGGGCGAGCGAAAGTTGACTTCATATTCGGTCAGCTTCCTGTCTCACACACACAGAGAGAGTCAAGGGTGCTAGCTGTCGAGCTAAAAGCCCGAGCAGCTTAAGGTGTCAGGTGAGCTTTGCATACTTGTGTCTTCTGTGAGGAGGGGGCATGGTCTCCCTCTGATGGGTGGGGGGAGTACGTTGCGCTGGGGACTCCTCCCTCTTCGTCTTATTCCTCTGATGAAAAAGAACGTGAACAGACGCCATCTTGCTGTGTGTGTGTGTTGGCGTACAGTGTGTACGTGGAAGAGCGGAAGCTGATGTTCCAGATGTTTCCGTAAGCGGGGGCCAGGAGGCAGCGCTTGACCCTGGAAGCTGCGGCGGTACTCCGTCTCCATGGCAACGGGGTGCCGTCGGAAGGGGCGGGGCGACCTGCAGCCTGAGCGGAGCATCTGACAAACACACACACACACACACACACACGCGTGTTCTCTTCAGCACCGCCTACTGGTCACCCAGATGTACCCCAGCTCACCTGCTGCGCCGTCAGCAGAGGAGACATGGCAGCCCTTTCCTTGCGGCTCGGCTCTGACCTTTCACCTTTGGCCGACCCCGGCCCCGCCCTCCAGCGCAGAGCATGCTGGTCCTGCGTCGGGTGCCTGCTGTGTTTATATCCCGAAACAACATCAGAGTGACAGCTCACCTCACTGGGTGGAGCTACGTGACCTTTAGGGCTGCTGGCCTGCGATTGGTTGTCAGCCTTTGGAGGGCGGAGCTTCACTGCTGAGACATGTTGGCACGTGACAAGTGCATTTAGTTTGACAAGTAGTCATGTGACACGCACTCACCAGGTGGTTCTGCCGGAGGTTTTGAGCGGTGGTCCGTCCGCTTCCTGTCTCGGTGGGGGTCTGGACCACCAGGCTGAGCGGTACCACCAGAACTGGGTCTCCTCCCCGCTCTGCTACTTCTGTGAGCTGATTGGACAAAGCAATTAGAACAAATCACTGAGTTCTTGTTGGTCTCGCCCCCGTTGGAGTACCAACCTGAGCGGTTTGGGCGCAGTTCCGCCAAAGAGTTGCTTCTCTGAGGAGAAACACTTCTAGAACGTCCAAAGCTCTTCTGGTATTCACTCTTGGTATTCCACAAACGACAGTGAGATTCAAATTTGGATATTACCAAAATCTACTTTCGTTTTCGCTAAAGTGACGTGTACCGGATGTGACGTCACCGCGAGCGCTAGCTAACCACACGCAGGTGCGTTCAGGTACGCTAAACCCACGAATCCTCACAAGCTGCACACACACACATACACAGACAGGCTGGCTTTCATCGAGAGAGCCGCCGTCCTCCGCAGGCCCCGTGAGCGCCATCATGCTAACGCTAGCAGCTCAACTTACCGCCATGACGTTCTAGCTCGCCGCCGCGAACCGGAAGTTGCGCGAGGAGTGAAGCGCTCGGCGGGCGGTAACCCAGGCAACCAGGTGTCGTTGCTACGTGCGCGAGGAGGCCACGGAAAACTTCATCGCGTGTCCACATGACACGGGCCGTGGACGAGCGACAGCCGTTGTCATGGCAGCAGACTGGCCCCGCGCATGCGCCGTGGCTTCCGCTTTTAATCCTCTTATCTAGTTCAGCTATCTACCGCGTTTAGTACGTCGGATGTAACACACACGTAATACATCCATGTGTAGTTCACGGACACCACATGTTGCTGTTACAAAATTGCACCACTTTTATTCATTTAAGGCTTTTTAGTTTGGACTTTACATTTGGCTTCAACCACCCCCAGCCCCCACTGCTGCTGTCAGCAACCCGTGTAGAACGTTCTAGAGTCCGGCAGACAACACAAACATGCAGTAAAAGAACGTAAACTGCTCTCCAGCACGAAGAGGCGGAGCACGAGGCGATGTCAAAGTTGAAATGTCGTCTGCTGACGCTGATCGACAGAACCAGTCAGTGTGGAGTTGCTGCCCCCTTGCGGCCACGCGGGCTCACTACAGCTCCTGGTCTGAGGGAGCTAGCTAAGCACGTTCACTGCGCTAGCTAGGCCCCAGCTGAAAACAGACATGCAAACTGCTACAGCGCCTCCTGGTGGTGACGCATGTACATGCTACATCAGACAGACACTGAAAGGCTTTTTGTGGCTTCAACAATCTTCTGCCATGCGAATGATGCCACCGAGTTCAGCTAGCAGATCTGGGGTCAGCTCACCCACCGCCATATTATGCTAACAGTTAGCCCGCACTACAGCACCCTCTGTTGGTCACATACAATAATGCCACGCTAAAAACTGGTTTCTTTTTATACTAGTGACTTTAAAGTGCTTCTTCTCTACGGGCTAACGGCTGCCTAACAAACCAAAAATACCTTTTTTTCCACCTTTGAAATGTTTCCACTGCTAGCTTTGCTCGCCACAACTGTTAGTAAAACTTGTTAGTACTTGTCCATAATACTGCTAACACACTGCACAGCTAAGTGAAGTTAGCTTCAAACGGTGAGCTGACGCCACGATCTGCTACAAAATAAAACTTGAAATAACAATCATCATCATCATCACACAGTCGGCCACATTGGAGGTGGTGGCGCATAGAAAAGGACAAAAGAAACATCTAGAAGACACCATCATCATCATCATCAGTCTCTTGAAGTTTCCAAGGCAACAGGAAGGGGTCAGAGGTCAGAGGCGATCCATGTTGACGGCATGTGTTCCGGGGGTGGGTGGGTGGGGGGGCAGGTTGGAAGATGTCCTCTGATTGGTTGTTGGTCAGGCGAGCGCAGGGCTGCGAACGCATGACAGATGACGGTCACAAGAAAGAAAGCAATGCCCCCTAGCGGATGGCTAGAGAACTGCAAGTCTCGAGCTCAGCCCTCGGCAGGATGAATTTCAGCAAATGTGGCTACTTGTGTGTGTGTGCGCGCACCTGTGATTAGAGGAGCTGACAAGTGGACTTTTTGCGAGTTCTTCCAGGAAGTGGACTCTTCCTGTTGATCTGTCTCACCAGGTCGTAGAAGATCTACACACACACACACACACACACACACACACACACAGAGTGAGATAGAAAGCTAGCACACATGCATTTTGTGTGTGTGTGTCTAGTGACCTCGTTGACGTTGATCTTGCTCTTGGCCGACGTCTCCAAGAAGACGCAGGAGTTCCATTGGCGAGCGAGACCCACACCCGACTCTTTGGCCACCACACGCTCCACCTCAAGGTCACACTTGTTGCCCACCAGGATCATTGGAACCTACACACACACACACACACACACACGCCATAAAGTAGCACATCACATGTAGCTGCAGTAGCAAGGCCTGACCAGCAGGCGTCATCATTGTGTGTGTGTGTGCCTACATCGTCTGTGTCCTTGACCCTGAGGATCTGCTCTCTGAGGTCTTGAAGGTCGTTAAAGGTGGACTGAGCCGTGATGGAGTAGACCAGAGCGAAGCCTTGGCCGTTCTTCATGTAGAGGTCCCGCATGGCCGTGAACTGCTCCTAAACGACGACAGCAGCAAGCGCAACGTCACTTCCTGTTGCCGTGGCGACATAGCCTAAACATACGTGTGTGTGTTCTTACTGTTCCTGCCGTGTCCAAGATCTCCAGCATGCACTGCTGACCGTCCACCTCCACTTGCTGTACACACAAATACACATGCAACAATTAGCCTATCTTAGATTAGCTAAAGGTGGCGGTGATGCCTTCACTGCCTCACCTTCCTGTAGGAATCTTCTATCGTGGGGTCGTACTTCTCCACAAAAATACCCTGGACAAACTGCACCGTCTGCACACGCGCACACACACGCACACACACACACACACACACACACACACACACAGTATGTATAGAAATTTGTCTTGAGAATGTGTGTGTGTGTGTGTGTGTGTGTTCCATACAAGAGCAGACTTGCCAACACCGCCAGACCCGAGGACCACCAGCTTGTATTCACGCATCTTCACCTGCTGTCTGCACACGCACACACAGTGGGAGAGGGGGGATGCAAGTCAATCAATGTAAGCCCCGCCCACTGCTACAGCGCACCTGTAAAATACGCCCCTCCCTCTTCCTGACTCGTGTCACATGGTCACCCAGCTGGTGATGATGTCACTAGTGTGGAATGTGACGACTGCCATGATACCGTGTGTGTGTGTGTGTGTGTGTGTGTGTACACAGTAACAAGACGCAACACGACAACACACACACACACACACACACACACACACTGTCAATTAGGTTATCACGGTGATAAAAGTGTGTGGTTCAGATAAACACACAAAATGTAAAAACTCATCAATTAGCTTTGTCCTACAGTCCGTAAACGCACCATCATTTTCAACTTGTGGGACCATGAACGCCTCTCATTCACACACACACACGGTCAGGTAGGTGGGGCCTCTTAATACGAATAGTACATGTGTACGTGCGTGTGACAGGACTAAACACAGCCTGGTGTCTCTCTCTCTGTCGCGCGCGCGCGCACACACACAGTATGCAGACAAGTTACTTCCTGTCTTTCTGGCCGCCATAGAAGCTGTGCTGCTCGGCCAGCTCGCGCTGCAGGCCCCGCTGTGAGGGGCGCACATCCGGTCAAGAAGAATCCGCGTCGGGGATAAGACATGGCTGCCCAGCAAATGTCCAACCGTGTGTGTTTGTTTCGCGGCTCGCTTCCGCAAACCGGCCCGGTTCGACTCAGCCTGCCCCCACCGCACCCCACCCCAGCCTCCAGCCCAGCCTGCCCGCCTGTCATGTCCCGCGTACGGCAAGGACATGTCCACAAAGGAGGAAGAGAAGGAAGGACGAGAAGACGACAAGAAAAGGGAGGACAAGAAGGACTCACCGTCATCCACTGCGCTCTCTCTCCTCTTCTGTGCTAGCGTAGCTCGACCAGAGCCGCTCCCTCCTCAGCCCGCGTCAAGTTGCGTGATAAACGCGCCCACTTCCGCGCTGCCTTTTCAAATTAAACACCACGCCGGAAGTACACTTGACCTAAAAAACCAGAGTAGTTTAAATGTGTAGACACGAGATGTCAAGAGAAGGGAAGCACTGCAGATCCGCGCGCGCACACACCCGAGTGTCGTGAAGCCACACCCAAACAGGAAGGAGTCACCAAGAATAGAGCCCCCCCCGCGCCATGTTTCCCAGCTTCCCTTTAACACACACACACTTCCTGTTTGTTATTGTACAGTCCGTACATGTAACGGCAGTAGTTCATTTACTTCATTAACGCCTCTCTGTTGCGTTGGCCGCAATAGCACCCCCACAGTTCGACGCCCGTTAATCACTTTATTCGGGTCCGAACACACCGACGGCAGTTCAATTCCCCGACTCACAAACACGTCTCGTCCGCTCGTCACCGGACCACCGCGAGGTGTGTTCAGGGACACTCGGAATCTTTATTTACGCGTGCGTGCGCGGTCTAAATGAACAGAAAAACAAAAGACAAACAGTAAGAGGATATTCCTATGGCGCACTGGCGGAGTTCCTGCTGCGGAAGTACAACCTTCCGGGTTTAAGTATGCTCGAGAATGCATGTCCATTGAAAACATGTTAATCCAAGTTGAATGACGTGCTGTATTTGAACGCAACCCTCGCAGTTGAGCGGTCTGCTGCCAACGAAGACTAGCGATAAGTACAGTACTTATCAGACATGGGCTAGCTTTCAGCTTGATTGTTCATTTGGAGCTGGTAATGCACCCAAATATCTGAAATCCCGCCCTGTCACTTATACAAAGAGCACATTTGATTCAAAGATGGCCCCAATGTAAAGGTAAAGTTCATCTTTTGTCGCAGACCCACATTTGAACATTTAACACCTTCCTTTCTGCTTTTGAATTTCCTGCATCTCAACGATCTTGGAAGCGGAAATCATCAGCACGTTAACATACACTTTGAAAACCAGTTGAGGGGTTGCTAGGAGACCAGATGAAACAACCAATCAGATTGCAGCAGATATCAACGTTGATATTATTACCATCACAAAGATGGGAGGGAGGCAGAGGTTTGATGTTTATTCTTCTTGAAAACATCAAATAAGGAGAGTCGGTGTGAAGGCAGGCAGAAATGGACCTTTATTTTTTGGGGGCGATCAACAAGAGCAGACGGCAGAGGCCAAACTGGACCAGATGACAAGTGATATCACCACCCAGTCCACCACCCCAGTCCCAGTTTGCGCAGTCAACAGGAACAACAGATGCTTGATTTGTGTTTGGCTACCTTGAGAAAACGTGGCCGTCAGAAGGATCCGGTCAGGTCCAACAATCGTTCCTTCCTAAAAGCGACAATGATCGCGGGCGAGTTTGCCGAATCAGAGGAAAACACAGAAGCCGATTGGTCCAAAAAGAGAACCGCCCGCCTCACAAGCATCCCCACTGGCTGCCATCCCAAAGAAGAAAAACTAAAAAGTCCTCAGGCATTCATCAGTTTGTAACTCGCTGGCTGTCAACCAGCCTGCAGCGGCCAATCGGGTCGCGGCGGCTGCCAAAAGAAAAGAAAAAAAAAAAGCCACAATGAAAACAACTCACCAGAAAACAAACAGGAAGTGGGAGGAGCTTCCAATCTTCTCAATTAATTTTTTTTTTTTTTTAAACTTGTTCTTTGACTTCATCCATTCGTCCGTGTGGCGGCCGTTCATGTCAGTGCAATGCATCATGGGAACGACCGATTGCTAGGAGAGGGTGTGTCACTACGAGTGTGTGTCCTGTTGTCATGGAAACATGCTGCAGAATTAGCGCTCCAGCAGCAGCAGGGTGTGTATGTGTGTGTGTGTGTTGGTGGTGTGTTGCATTGTGGGAACACTTGTGTCTTTAGCTGGTGTCCATGGACTCCATGTTGGCTGAGCTGGAGTCCCTCTGGATGGAGTCAAAGATGGCGGCCAGCTCCTGATTGGACGAGATCTGCGACTGGAACTCGGACATGAGCGGAGACTTCTCCGCCTCGGGGATTGTCAGCAGCGCCACCACGGCCCGCATCGCCGAGCGCTTCAGCTCGTCCTGCTTCTCAAACTCCTGCTTCACCGAGTTGGCCTTCACCTGAAGGCACCACACAGCAGCATGGTTAGCCAGCTCGCTCTCTCACCGTCTAAAACATCCACACACAGCTACAAGGTCGCCCCCTGATGGTACTTCCCGGAGAAAAGCGGAGCGTGTACCTTGGTGGTGCACGTGGCCCTGAGCGGCTCCACCAGTCTGTCCAGCCTCTGCAAGACGGCGCTGGGACATAGAGACGACAGTCGGGCCAGCATGAGGAAGGTGAGCATCTAGGAGACACAGGTGACCATCAGGACAAGGGGGTGACTGACTAATGGGGGTGGGGGGCAGATGGGCACCTTGATGTCATAGTGGTCCTTGAGGCCATCCTCCACGTGGTTGAGGAAGGTGAAGATGTCTATGCGGTCCAGGCAGCTGTCCAGCAGAGTGTACATGCACTCGAAGGCGGCCTTACGCAGGTCCAAGCCGTCGTCCACCGTGTGCTTGAATGGGCCCATCTCCACCTGCGCACACTCGCGTCAATCTAACCCCTTTCACATCATCGGCCATCACCATCATCATCACCTCGCGAATCAGCTCCTTGCGGACTTTGGTCTCGTTGTAGAGTTGTGGTAGGACTGAGTCCAGCAGCTCTCTGATCAGACTGGGCTTGTTGTGGGCCGCCGAGTTAAACGTCACCAAGGCCACGCGCCGCACATTCAGGTCCGGATCCTCCAGAGTCTTCAGGAAGTCACCTGACAGGAAGCAGCCAATCAGTCAGCCAGCTGAAAGGGGGTAAATGCGCCGCTCCGCATCCACGAGGACGCACCTATACAGTTCTTGAGCAGGGGGTCTATGGGCTGCGGCTGGTCTGAGATGGTGAACTTGACAGCCGTGACCACAGAACTCCTGGCGTACGACGAGCCTACACACACACACAAACACACACAGTCAGTGGGAGGTCCAGCTTGTGATTCAAAAAGGCGGGAGGGGGCCTCACCGGACAGCAGGTATCCTTTGAGGCGAGGCAGCAGCGTCTCGGGGTTGATGAGCGTCAGTTTGCCCAAACACTCGGCCACCACGTTCCTGGTTCCTTCCTCCTGACACTCGCAGTGTTTGAGCAGCAGCGTCCACACCGACTCCACGTATGGCTTCAGGCCCGACACCGACGCAGAACCTCAACACACACCGCAGATTAAACGTGCACGCACACGTGCGCACACACACATGCACACGAGTGGTGCTCTCACTGATGATCTCCTTTAGCGAGTGCAGCAGGAGGTACTGGCGTTTGGAAGAGGAGATCTCCTGCAGGACAAAAGGCAAATATTCCGGAAGGTTCCCCACGGCGATGCTGCCCAGGGCGTACGACGCTGCCGACTTCACCTGAGACAAATGGGGAGAGGCGGAGTCAGAGGTGAGCTGGACAGTTACGAGTGAGGGGGGCGTTACCTCTTCACTGGAGGACGAGAAGGCGTCCAGGATGACCGTCTTGAGCTCTGGTTGGCTGCTGAGGTCCACGTGATGTCCCACCTCACCCAACGAGAGAAGAGCCAACAGCCTGATGGAGTCTGTGGAGCGACTGTTCTTCACATCCTGACGCACAGCCAAACAAAAGACGTCGTATGACCACACTGATGTGGGCGGAGCTTTGGCAAATGTGGCTCACCTGGATGAACTGTCCGACCACGGCGGGCCCCTCGGCGGGACACGCCCGCGTCAAAGCGGCCACGCATTTGGCGATGGAGCAGTACGCTTGCTTGTGCGGCAGCGCGGCGCTCTGGGAGTAAACCGGACCCGTCAGCATCCTCAGCAGGTCCATGTAACCCAGACCCGGCGTGTCTGTGGACACCAGAGCCTGCGGGCGCACACGTGCACGTTACTAGGCGTGCTTCGCCACACGGCGTGCGGCCATGCCAAAGGTGCGTGTACCTGATAGAAGTCCAACATGGCTGAGAGCGCGCCGCCCTGCAGCAGTGGGGATCGGACCAGCGTGATGAGCTGCTGCAGGATGCTGCCACCGCTCAGCTGGCCCAGCAGCGAGGGGTGCGTCACGGCCAGCGTGGACAGGAAGCTAAGCGCCATCTGGGACACGTGCATGTCGCTCTCCGAGATGAGAGGCGGCAGCTCGGCCAGGACGGCATCCACCATGACGGGCGTCACGGCAGAGCTGACAAACCGAGGTCAAGGGGTGAGCGGAGGGCGGCTGGGGGCGTGGCTAAGCCGAGGGCGGTACCTGTAGTTCCTGAGCAGGATGTCGAGAGCGGCCAGCGTGCACAGCTTCAGCGCTCGCTGGTTCTTACGCAGAAAGGAGGCCAGGATGGGGATGGCGTCAGGGAGGACGGGTCGCAAGTCAATTTTGAGCGGCGAGCCGGCGATTAACGTCAGAGCTTTAAAAAAAACCCCAAAACCCACAAGTCAGTTAATTTGCAAGCTCATGAATATTCATGAGCTTCTCCACCTTTGACTGTAGTCAGCCGTGTGATTTCATTCTTCAGACGCTCCAAAAATATCAAGAGCGTCCCATGAAGTTCAGCGGGGAGGCGGTCACCTAGGCAACCAGACAGGAAGAGACAGTCAGCATAGGAGGTGGCAATTAAGAGGAAAAAAAAGATGGCGGCGACGTGCTGGTTACCGAGGTTGCAGATGATCTGACCCATGCAGGAGATGGCGCGCTCCTTCACCTCCTGGTCGATATCGGCAGCTTTAAGGCGTCTGATTGTGCAGCTGAACAGGTCATTGATGTACGGGGAGGGGTCAAAGCTGTCAGAGCCCTCTGATTGGCTGTCCAGGGGTCTGATAACCTATTAGAGAGCAGAGCAGAGTTCAGCGGGTGATGAGGCAGCTGAAAGGTGAGCTAAAGATGAAGGTCACCTTGACCAGCTGCTGAGTGACCAGCAGGGCCTCTGAGGTGATCTTATAAAAGGGGTCTCCCACGCACGCCACCACAGGCGGGACAAGGGCGGGCACGTGGGCGTGGAAGGCGTGGGCGGGGTGCGTGACCATGATGACGTGGAGGCACGCCAAGGCGTCAATCTTTAGGTTGGAGCTGCTGGACTTATCATTGAGGGAGAAGATGATCCCTGGAAGACACCACCATCACGTCAGCGGGCCCTCGCACGGCACTTTCGCTCGCAGTCTTTACGTGACACGTACCTGGCACCAGCACAGGGATGTGCTGGGTGAGCGCCCCAGGGAGGACATTGACCAGTTCGGTCAACATGTTGAAGCAACACTGGCGAGTTTTCACGCTTTTCTCCTTCAGCTGCTTGTGGAGCGCTTTGACGATCATGGCCACCTACGGGATGGGGGGGACCTTTATTTGTGTAAGAAGACTTTTCTACCATTTGACAAAGCCTGAGTTGAAAATGATGCATTGTACACTACTTTATTTAACGATTTATTTATACGAGAGAGTAAAGTTGTTCACGTGAAAATGTCAGCACGTACCCCGTCAACCCGATATATCCACTCCACCGTGGGACTAAGACAAGCTCCAAACTAACCGCATTGCATGTTTGTTTTTAAAAACTAACATTCACTCTGGTAAAAAGTCACATTTCGAGTCTGAAGACAAAAAGCCAGGCGGATATTGCTAGCTAGCTAGCCGATATTGATTGGTGGTCGATCGATGACAGCATCCCCACTAATATGACTCATTAATACCCATTTCATTCTGTTTTTACAATACACAAAAAGCTAACAAAATGAGCAGCGGGCCGAGAGAAAGCCTTTTTTTGACGCGAGCGCGATGGGGGTCACCTGACTCTGCAGCATGGTGAGGGGCGTGTCCCCCTGCTCCATGGCGTCAGGGTCGGCCAACCAGCTTTGAGCTGGTCTGGTCTGCTTGAGCAGTGACAGGTACGCGTGGAAGACGTCCGCCTTGACGTTCTCCTCCCTCTCCTAAAGAGCAGACACACATGAGGAGTGGGTGGCGGGATTGGGAAGTGGGCGGTGCAATGACGAGGCTCAACCTTGAAGCGGCAGACGAGGGCGGGGGACACGGAGCGGTAAAACTCGGGCAGCATCTCGTGACGCGTGGAGACGACGGCGTCCAGGCACTTGGCTGCCGCCCGCCGCACCTTCCAGCTCATGTCGTCGTCGTCGCTGTACTCGTCGTCGCTGCCTGGATGGAGAGGACGGACACAGTCAGGGGGTGCGGCTGCTCACAAGAAGTTGATGGCGCCTACCTTGGTAATCTTCGTCATTCTGCTCGGCGTCCATGGCGTTGTCGTCCTCGTCCTCGTCGTCAAAGTTGTAGTTGGGGTCGTAGGTCAAGTAGCGCAGGCAGATGGAGATGACAGTGGGAACGTGGGCGTAGACTTCTTTAGGACACCTGAAGAAGGACAGGTGAAGGTTATGGCGAGGCGGGTTCTCTTGAAAGTGTTAGTCCTAACCTCCTGACGAAGGACTCAAAGGCCTGGATGCAGTACTCTCGCAGCTCGTCGTCGTCCACGTTGCAGAACTTGACCACCAGCGGGATAATCTTCTCCAGGTACTCCCCTGAGGGGACAAACAAGACCCCCAGTCAGTCCACGACACAATGGGGGCAGAGGGGTTGTCCTCACCGATCCTGTGCCCGGCTTGTCTGCTGATGGCGGCAGTGCACTGGATGTACGTCCTGGTGGTGGACATATTGTCGTTGCGTCCCAGCTCGCTCAGCAGGTGCTCGATCAGGTCGATGAAGACCAGGTTTCCGCAGGACATGACCAGGTGTCCCAGCGCCATGATGGTCCTCTGCAGGAACCCGGCGACGTCACCGTGGTGAGATGACACAGTGATGCTGCAAGGGGGCGGGGCTTTACCTTCCTGACGGCCAGCCTCGGTGAGGTGAGTTGAGGGAGGAGGCAGCTGAGGATGGAGGGGTGGAAGTTGACCAGCAGACCCCCCTGTCTGAAAAAACAAAACACGCAGATTCAAGCACACCCAAATCCAAGATGGCGGGGGTGACAGCAGCTACCTGCACAGCATGTCGGCCATGATATCCAGGGCCTCCAGCTGCACCGACACGTCTTCCTGTTTGGCGATGGCGCTGGTCAGACGACCAGTTATCTTCTTGCAGACGCTGGCGGCCAGGGCGGAGCCTGAAAAAGGTGGGGAGGAGTCAGGCGACAGCGCCACGATGTTTGCGTGGCGAGGACAGCGTCTAACCACTGGAGGCTGGCGGGAGCTCGCCGATGACTGTTTTGAGGCCGATGGACGAGATGTCCCTCAGCTGCTCCTTGTCTGACAGCATGTTGGTGCACAGCGTGTCCACGATGGTCTCCACCTGGTACTCCTTCACCTTGCTCACCAGCGGGCCCAGGCTAATGGCACACACGTTCTCATCACTCACAAATCATCACCATCATACTCAGCACGCCGCGTCGTCCATGTTTACCATTTGACAGCCAAGTTCTGAACTTCTCCATTCTTGTCCTCCAGCAGTTTAAGAATCATCCTCACCACCTGTCAATCACAGTCTCCGTTGTTACTTGGGCCACCACGAAAAGATTGGGCGCTAACATATCCCTCGCCACTTCACGCCTCAAATGTCATGGCTTCACACGGTCACAGTTTTTCCAAAAATATTCATTGATAAATCAGTTTTGTGGTTGACGACGACCTATTATTACCCAAAAACATATTGTGATCAATTTGACCTTTTTTATTTTTGCCAAAATGAGACATGTTCAAGCATAAAACCGGTTACATTAGTGGCGTCTAAACGTTTTCTGGATGAGGGCCACATGCTGAAAATGATATGAGGGAATTATGACATCATACTGATAAATCATCCTAAATAAATCACGGTCATACTGAAGCCAGAGATCTCCGTGGCATCACACTGCCGGCTCGAAGCCTGTGCCCGAATACAGTGCACCTTGCTGGGCCACCGCAGGTGGCTCCCTCCCTTCTTTACTCTGGTTCTCCTGATAGTAGTTATATGGTAGTAGTAAAGTCGTGATATTTGATTAGGACAAATCAACAGGTACACATGGTCACATCTTAATTTCTAAGGTTTTCTATGCCTCTCTTACTGTGTCTACTATATTGGGTAATAGAAGCATAAAGGTGACTATAGGGGTGTTATTTGTCTCGAGGGCTCTAATAATAAAAGGTGGTTAGAAGGTGGTAAACAACCTACGATTTGTACATAAGGAATCCTACTAGGTTGAAATTCACTCATCACGGTCAGGTTTGGAGCCAGTTAACCGCCGTAAAAAAGGGATTACTGCATTGATGAGTGCGAATGGACCTTTCTCTCGCTGTCGTCATCCAGCTTGATGGAGTCTTTTTGGAGTTCTGTCATCAAGTCGTTTGTGGCCATGAACCTGCACATACAAACATGTCGTTGGTCTTTAGCTTTAGTGTAAATACTTCAAAACTGACAGGCACGGCTGCTTCATACCTCACGGCAGGTAGGGGTTTTATACCTATATCATGGCATTAGTGCAGTGGTTCTGTTATTTTCTGTCACTTCCCCCAGAGGCCAGAAATACTATTAACAACTGATAATATCTTTTTATTTAACTATACTGTGCAAACGGAATTTGTGCAGGAAACCAGAAAAATGCAACAGAATGGAGAGCTATGAAGTGTATCCAAGAGTTAAATGGCATGTTGGCTATAATAAATTTGGACATATTGGCAGGTGTACCTAACTTTGAGAGTACTCCCTGCTTCTCACGCCCCCCTGACAGTTCAGGCGACCCCCCTAGGGGGCCCGCCCCACTATTAGAGAACCACTGAATTAGTGTAACATTAAAAGGATGAAAGAACTTCCAGGGATCAATCAGATGCCCTGCAGCTTGTCATGATGCCGTTTGCCACCACTGTGTTGTTGTCTTCATGTGTCGTCATCGTGTTGCACCAAAGCATGACAGCGCCACTTTGAGCGCCGCTTCGCATGTCAACAAACATGGCAGAGCTAACTGCCCGCTAATCACGCCGTCAGGGCTGAGTGCAAAGTGACATGCATGTCACGCTAGCTGCTGAGCCGCCCTGCACAGACGCACGCCTCTGCTGGCAGCGTGCTAGCTTGCAGCATGACAAGTTGGGGAATGCCACTGCTGGTGGAGCAGCTGCTAGCAGGGCAGCTAACTGCTAACACACAGCGAGCCAGTCGTGAACGTGACGCTGGCCGTGTACCGACACGAACGACAAACATGTACACGCCCGCTCCCCACACCGAGCCCCCCGAGAAGAGTTTGTGCTGCCGCCGGGCTAGCTAGCGATGTGGCGACGATCAGACAGGTGGCCGGCTAACAGTTAGCATGCTAGCCCGGGCCCTGACACAGCAGCGGCGGCTAGTAGTAGCAGTAGTAGTCGCTCGGCCGACATTTTAAATCAATGCATCCACTGCGGTGAAAACGACGGCGATTCCCTTCAAGCCCTCACCTGAAATCCTTGTCGCTGGAGGTCATTTTCTCCAGCAGGTTGGAGATGTGGTAGGAGGCGCTCGCCATGTCGGTGCCGTTAGCCGTTAGCCTGCCGCTAGCTGCCTGGCCTCGGTGTGTTCCGCGCTGCCGAGTGACTGCGGACGCTTCTGTCTTCCGTCGCTCCTGCTACTTCGCTCCCGAACTCTGCGAGGTGCTGCTGGTGTGGTTGCTGCTGCCAGCTCTGCTTGCTTCTACAGCGATTGTGTCATGCCGGGCCGCAGAGTTCCGTGCGTTTGAATGGAGCTCCAGTCTGACCGCAGAGGGCGGGGCTAGCGGAACTGGACGCGGCGGGGTCAGAGGTCACACTCGGAGAGGAGGGTCTTTTTGTTCCGCCTAATTTTCTTCCATCGAGCCGATCGATGACTGAACGTCACGTGGACAACATGCCAAGCAGCCTCTTAAGTAAAAGTGAGCAAGTGTAGTTCACGCATGCAGACTGGTGGTGACGTCATCATTATCCACTGCAATCTATGTGTGGTGGTGGTGGCTCGCTGGATGACGTCATGACGTAACCGTTGATCTCGCATAAAATGAGTTACAAAATTCAAAAAGCAAAACCCCCAAAACGTTGACTACAAATTTGTAGGGTTTTTTAAATATTTTTTGATTTTTTCAAAAGAATGTTAGTGATGAAGCCGCGCCGCTTGTGAAAGATGACACATCAAAATGTTTCACCGTGGACGAGTGGTTCGCACGTCATCGAGCTGGAGAGTTCAAATCGTCGCTGAAGTCATCTGGGATAGGCTCCAGCATGAGGGCGAGCGTTAAATAGAAAATGTTGCCCCCTGTAGAGCAGAGTTATTATTAGTTATTAGCTCGTCCTGCAGTACCACGCTGCTCCACGGGAGGCAGTAGTGAGCGCAGACAGTAGGACAGTATGAGAGTGCCTCGGGAGCCAGGAGTGAATCATAATAATAGGAACATGAATGAATGAATGAATGAATGAATGAAAGAAAGAGTCCATATTGGGGTCAGACGCAAAGTTCCACTTCACCGCTTCTTTTCTTACCGCCATCATCATCATCCCTCTCGTCAACTTTGTAACAACACTGTCACCAACGGTGAGCGTGTGTGTGAATTCCTCTGAGACGAGTCCAGACAAGGATGTGTGTGTGTGTGTGTGTGTGTTGGAGGGGACTACAAAGATAAATGTAGTTTTGTTTCGCTTTATTTTCGTCCATCTAAGATAAATGTAGTTCAACATCAAAGTGTACACTGTGACGACGTAATAGATTATTATAATCAACATCTTGAGTCTCGTTGTATTTGAAATATATATATAGTGTATTTGTACTGTATTATTCCAGTGGAGTCTTCGTGACGTCATCGTGTCACCTCTCCCTCCCTCCCCCCTGAGACCACCGTGGGCGCGAGGCTAGCTTTTACAGGAGGGGGAGGGGGATCGAGCGACACATACAAAGAGAAGGAGAGAGAGGAAGAGAGAGAGAGGAGGGGATCGGGGGGCTCGCGTGCCGACGTGAGGTAGAAGGGGGGAGAGCGGGAGGAAGAAGAGGGAGGAAGACGACACTGCTAGCTATACAAGCTAAAGCTAACTAGCCATGTTGTTGCTGCTGCTGTGTGTCTGCTAGCGGGCCGCCCTGGACTCCCTATCCGCCCTGAGGTGCATCATGCCCGGCTGGAAGAAGAACATCCCGGCCTGTCTGCAAGCGGACCAGGAAGGAGGTAGGAACCGGACCTGCCGAACCGCGAGCGTTCCCTCCGTGTGGGTGTGTGTGGTACGTACATGCGTGTGCGTGCGCGCGCGTGTGTGCCGGTACAAACTGTGGCGCGCGGCGCCGGTAAAGCCTGGCGTGCACACGCTTGAAAGTTGACGCCGTGCGCGTCTGTGCGTGTATGTGTGTGAGAGAGAGAGAGAGAGAGAGACTGAGCGCGTGCTCGTTTGATCTTAAGTAAGGTGACGTGCGGTGACGGTGCTTCACGTTAGCATAGTCAGCAGGTTAGCTAGCAGGCCGACCTCTCGCTGCCCTCCGGGCCGTGGGAGGTGAACCTCCAGCGGGCCTGGGGAAGCCAGCTAGCCGGCCTCCTTTGGACTAGCGCTTGGATGAAATGTGCGGGTGTGCAGGGTGCGTGTTAGTATATGGGAGTTCCCACGTCAGCATCCTTCAACGTAGCCTCAACATCACTGCACATGGCATGTTTTATACTATTAATATGAATGCCGTGAACGTGCACGTGCAGGTGACTGATCATTAGGTTACATTACATATTTCTGCAAGTTCAACCTTTGAAGGTTTAATGATCCATTTTTGCATGTTAGCAGCTTGTAAGTGTCTACTATCTTTCTCATATCTTAACATGACAAAAAGTCTGTATACATTTGACCGTATAAAATGATTTGTGGCGTCAACACGCTAACCTCTCCGTTCGGGGGTGTTTGTTTGCGGGCTTGGACGAGTCTGGTGTGGAAGAACAAGGCCTCATGTCTCAAGTCACCGACCTCGACCTTACCAATGGCCACGGTCCAACTTGTAGTTCTACAGCTGCAAAGCCGGCACTATGGGATGGAAGTGACATCAGAACCTCTTAAAGGACCGCGTGCGTGTGCGTGTGCGTGTGCGGTGGAGGTGTAAAACATTTGACTATTGTAGACTTTTGTTCTTCATTTGTTGCACCATGACACACACACACACACATGCACACAGCCCTGGGCAGTGTCCAGGTGGACAGTGAAGCTGCTGGCATCCAGCACACATTGTCATTTTCTGCCTGAACAAACCCAACACACACACACACACAAAAGAGTTCTACTCTGTGTGTGTGCGCGTGTGTGTTGTGTGAAATCTTGTTCGCCTTCCACGTGGTGTGCTGACGAGCTGGCGCTGGATAGGTGCTGTGCCGCCTCTTGGCTCTGTCGCCATGCAGTGGCCTCGTGCACTGGGGTGTGTGTGAGCGTGTGTGCGGCCGCAGGACATGGCAAGCCCTGACTGTGTGTGTCCATTAGGAATGAAGGTCATCCATTAAGAAGATGTCCAAAGTGTCCCTCAGGCTTCATCAATCTCCAGCATCATGGCTACCTGCCACTCCTGACCTATTTCACACACATATGACTTGTGCTGTCAGTGCTTCCTCTCACTGCCGCCAGCAGGGGGAGCGACAGCGCGAGCGGCTCTTTGTGTGCAGCATGGAGAACGCGATTAAACACACGCTCTGCCGGGCGTCCAATGGCGTAACTGAGAGACATTTATGCAAATGAAAGCTCCTTTGGTCATTTTTAGCAGGCGCCTCTCTCAACGGTGGACTGTCTCATCTTTTCTCTGAGCTGAAACCTCACGTATCCACAGTATATACCCCCATACAGGACTCCAATCTATTTGTGGCGGCAGTGTGTCGCGGCTCGTTGAGTAAAACAAGTACACATGAACAACCAAGCACTGAATAGTGAATCTCTATCTGACTTCACGCTATGCTTATTATGCAAAGAATATTTTAGTATCATAACATCAAATGTTTTATTTTTTGAAATTCATTGGTGGCAGTGTGTCTCGGGGACCTTTGGATTACTGATATCAATTTCAGCATATTACTGATAACAGTATCGGACAACGGTCACAATTAGTTTGCCAGGTGAGCCCAACTGAAAGAAAATGACTTCAAAATGACGCACCACAACCAGCCTCAAGGTGTATGCATAAAGCTCCCATTTGGCCACCCCTAACCAATACAGCGGGCCAACAAGTACATGAAGATGAATTGTCCAACAACCTTGGCTGGCCCTGCTTGATAATAATAATAATAATGAATAACACTCGTTATGCGCTTTATCAAAGCTCTTACACCGAGGTCATCATTATCGATTCACACCACACATGGTGATGGTAAGCCACTATGTAGCCACAGCTGCCCTGGGGAAAACTGACGGAAAGTGAGGCTGCCAGCGTGCGCCATCAAACCCTCCGACCACCACCGACACTCAAACACACCACTTTCATACTAGGCAATGTGGGTGAAGTGCCTTGCCTAAGGGCATAAGGAAAGTTTTTTTTTCTTCCCACTGTGGCACCTGGGGTTCCTCTGAGGTCTCCTATCCAAGTACTGACCAGGCCCTGCCCTGCTTAGCTTTTGAGATCTGACGGGATCAGGCTTTGACAGGCAGGTTTGGATGAAGTCAAGTATGGCCAGCATATCTCAGCAAGGGCTGCACCACCAGCAAGAAGGTGTCTGAGTCCTGTTTTGGATGGGAATCATGGGGAGAGAGCTGCTAGGCGCTTTATGCTCATTGAAGGTGTGAAAAGTGTGTAGACTTTCTTCCATGGGACAATATGAAGACATGAAGATGATTATAACGACGTCATTTATGTTGACTATCATTTATATTGTCTATTTATTTGATTGGGTAAATGAACATTTGCACAATCAAATAAATAGTGATGAACATTTGGAATGCAGTGTATATAATGAAAATACACTTTATGTGCAGTACTACTATGTATGTAGACAATAAAATAAACTATGTACAGTACTACTACTTATGCATACAGTAAAATACACTCTTATGTGCAGTACTACTACTTATGTATACAAGGAAATACATTATGTACAGTACTACTACTTATGTATACAGTATAATACACTCTATATGGAGTACTACTACTTATGTATACAATAAAATACACTATGTACGGTACTACTAATGTATACACTATAATACACTATGTACAGTACTACTACGTATGTGTACAGTATGATACACTGTATGTACAGTACTACTACTTATGTACACAAAATACACTGTATGTACAATACTACTACTTATGTAGACTGGGTGATATATTCTAGATACATTACTACTGCCTATGCATACAATTTACTCTATGTACAGTACTTTTGCTTAGGCTACAATACAATATACTCTATCTATAGTACTACTACTTATGCCAACAGTATAATATACTGTATGCACTGTACTAATATGTAGCTTTCATCTAAGAAATGATGAGATATGGTGAGGACACCACAGAGGTTCTAGTTTGACTAGACAAGGTTCCACTTCACAGGGTTCTACTAGGCCAAGTTCTGCTTGGAAAGGTTCTATGAAGTAGGGTTCTAGTATATAAGATAGGTAAGGTTCTATGAGGTAAAGTTCTACTAGGTAAGGTTTTGCTAGGTATGGTTCCAAGAGGTAAGGTTTTATGAGGTAGAGTTCTACTAGGTACGGTTCTGTGAGGTAATGTTCTAGTAGGTAAAATTTTGCTGGGTAAGATTCTAGTGGGTAGGGTTCTGCTAGGTAAGGTTGTAGTAGGTAGGTTCTGTTAGATAGGGTTCTAGTAGGTAAGCAGCAGTGCATGAGGTAAAGATGATGATGTAGTGATTCGTAACACACAATAAGAGGTAGCTTAGTGTGTGTGTGTGTATGATTATTGTGACCTAAATGATAATGGCTATCATTATTATCACAGTATTATTGAATGTGCTGAAAATGTTAAAAAAGTACTCATACCCACAGTGAAGTGTATGAACTGTGGCAGCCGCAGCGTTGGAGTCGCCTGCTGCACACCCATTCTGTAAATAAGGGAAAAGCAAATAAATCGTTATTGCTATTAGTATTATCTTCATTTGTCAAAGCCAAACATGTTTTTATTGTCAAGGTTAAGCAAATCTATGTCAGCCTTTCTGTCTCACGCGTGCATCTGCCCAAATCCTTTCCTAGTTTCCTTGTCTACTCAGTGCTCACTTTTTGGACTTCCCTCTTCTTCCTCGAGTCAAGGAGTTCTTCCCTCTCCTTATGGGACTGACGTGTGTGTGTGTGTGTGTGTGTGTGTGAGGAGGTAGTGGGAATAGGGATGGAGATATAATGGATGTAGGGAAGGAAGGAAAAGTCAAGTGTGCTGACACTTCAAGTGCACATTTTTCCCCACACGCACACCCTTTCACACACAATGTGTGACGTGTGTGTGTGTGTGTGTGTGTGCTGCGAGGGATGTGATTGGCTGAGTTGGTGAGATGCACCAGGAGCTGAGAGGAGGTGGCTGCAGAGGGAGTGTGTGTGTTTGTGTGTGTGTGTGTGTGAGAGAGAGAGAGATAGAGAGAGCAGCACTCAAAAAGGAAACGTGAGCCGAGTTTCTTTGTGTGCAATGACGCTCGTTGTTAGCCGCCGTCGCTAATAGCCGTGCTGTCGGCCCGGCCTGACCCGCTGGTGCTGATGGAGCGCTTCCTGGCTCTGCTACGCCTGCTGGGGAGGAGGCGCGGGGGTAGGAGGTACCGGGCTGAGGAAGACTACCAGGAAGGCTACGCGGACGTTTACTTGTACACAAGCAAGTACAACACACGGCTGCTGAGTGAGTCTCTCTCACACACACACACACACACACACACACACACGCACATTTTGTGATTGTGATGTTTGTGTGTACGAGGTGGTGAGGAATGCGGGGGGCCGCCAGGTGCTTTGTTGCTAATAACAAGTGTTGATGTCGCACTGGAATGTTAACAACTACTGAGCGTGCTAGCAGCTACACAACAACTACACGGCAGAAGTTCCTGGTCAGACATCCCTCATGTTGGACCTGTTCCGGATCTTCAGCGCCAAACTTCTCCAAGCATGCTATGTGTGTGTGTGTGTGTGTGTGTGATGGTCCTGTCAGAGGTGTCTAGTCTCTTCAGCTTTTTCTCAACGTGTCACCAAGTTGTGTCTTCTCAGCCAAGGGCCTGTCCACTGAGAGTGAGTGTGTGTGTGTATGCTACTTTTAGATGTTTGACAAGTGTGCAGAGTTAAAAAAAATCTTGAGCTGTGTAAAAAAACATCCTTAGTTGTTGTCTCAATAAGACACACACATAAAAACAAGGATAGTGTTTTGATGTTGTGTGTGTGTGTGTGTGTGTACAGCGTAGTTGACGTGAGCGTAGTAGATATGAACCAGATGATGGCTTTGTGCTTATTCCTGCTTAAGAGCTGAAAAAAACGGAAATGTGGTGGAAAGGCAATGTCAGAATGCATAATGGATAGCAATTCGGAAGCTGCTGAAATGTAAAAATTAATGTATAAATGAAACCTAGCACTATAGCACTAGGTGTGTCTATGTATGAAAGTGGATAAAATGCTACTATGCAAACATTAGCATGCTGATATTAGCATGCAGCCCCGTGACTCTAAGGAGGATAAGCGGTGCAGAAAATGAACGAACGAACGATATTAGCATGCAGCATCTAGCATGGTACAGCTAAGTGTCTGTGTATGTTCTAAAAATGTAAAAAAAAAACTGACTAGATTCACACTTAACATGAGAGCACTACGTGTTTATCCACGTTTCTACTGACGAAAATGTCTGAAATGTCACTATTGTAATGTTAGCTATGTTAACATTAGCATATAAATTCTAGCATGATAGCGGTAAGTGTCAGCCAACGTTAAAATAAATGAAAATGCCTAAAAATGCTACAATGCTAATATTAACATTCCCGCAATGCTAACAGTTTGCATGATAACAGTGTTTCTATGAGTTCTACTTATAAAAACAGCTACAAAGGCTTCTGTGCGAACATTAGCATGCTAAGATGTTAACGTAACATGGAACGCCAAGCATGGTGCTAAGTGTTTGCGTATGTTCATACTTACAAAAATGTTTAGAGAGGATACTAGCTAACACCTAGCATGGCAGTGTCAGCGTATGCTGATACTGAAAAAATGAAGGCGCTAGAGGTTGTCACACGTGCCAAAATGATGTCAGACGCCATGTTTGGGCTCATTTGATTATTAGGCTTACAATAATGGAAACGTGTATGTTCATAATTTGACCATGAATGGTAATTAGCCCCCAAAAAATCTAACATTAGCAAAGATGTCAAAGGTCGACATCATAGTGCTAATCCTCAGGTCAAAGATGTTTGGTTTTAATTACTTCCTGTCTGGCGGCCTCTTATTAACACAAAAGTGTGTGTGTCTTTCATGTCTAAAAATCGCTCTTTGTACGTTGCAGGGTCGCTTGCTCCCTTCAATTATTCATCAGCTTGTTTCCATGGTAACAGCTGCAGCCATGCGTGAGTGCGCGTGTGTGAGCGAGACGGTGGGAGGCGGGGCTTGTTGTACTGTGACGTGACTGACACGTCCTGGTCAGCGCAAGTTAGCTTTAGTTAGCTAGCAAGTTGTGTTGATGCGGTCACACTCACTGATGTTTTTTGTTAGTTGAGGAAACTTTCGGTTCATTTTACCCATCCTTCACTTCCGGTCAAACAACTGCCGCATGTTAAGCGTAAATACGTACAGTATCTGTCACCTCGCGATGCTGAGTCTGCGGGGGGGAGGGGGCGTGGTTAGCGGAGTGGCCAGCAGGGGGCAGCAAAGACAGGCTAAAATGAGAATGATAGGAAAGTTGGCGTTAATGGCGAAATCAGTCCTGTTTAATCTGTAGTTGGAACACTGACCTACATGTGTGACTTGGTCACGCCCCCTTTCTGCTGCATCACCCAATCACATCAGTTTTGTATATCACGATGACATCAGTGTGTGTGTGTGTCCTGATGACACATCTTGTAATTGATTAACTTGACCTGCTGATGGCGCTCTCGTGCAGGTTGAAGCCCCCCCTTTTTAATGATTTTGTTTTTTTACTCTCATCCATGTTTTGATGTTTGTCTTCACATCCTCATCCGGCCCCTCCCCCTCCCGCTCTGCCGCCTCATTTCATGGCGGCGCTTCACATCTGCAGCGCTCCTCCTTTCCTCCCCCCACCCCCTCTCCTCTCCTCTCCTGCCCGCCCCCCGCCAGCGAGCGTCTGCGTGATGGCTCCTGTGTGAGAAGGCGCTCTGCTCACAGCACACGACAAGGAGCGGCGGGACCTTGTCGTTTTGAGGTGGCTGCTTCCACACGGAGCCGGCGGAGAGGAGGGGGAGGGGGCGGCGGTGACGTGTGGGGGGGTCTTCATCATGATCGCCGTGTCGTTCAAATGCCGCTGTCAGATCCTGCGCAGGGTGAATAAAGGTAGAGCGACACAGAGAGCGAGAGAGAGGAATGGCTGCTTGGTCCAGCATCATTGACTGGAAACTGATTGACAACATCACTTTGTGTGTGTGTGTGTGTGTGTGTGTGTGTGTGTGTGTGTGTGTGCGTGCGTGTGTTGATGGATCAATGGAGTGCTCGGGCGGCGAGACGAGAGAGCTTCCGAGTGAGAGAGAGGGACGGCGTCCGAATGCAATATTCATGTTGTGAGCTAGCGTCACGAGAACATACTCTTTGTACTCAATGTACTCGATGTACACGGTATCAGGCAGTACATCCCTCAGTACTCCATCACTTGGAGTACTGAGGGATGTAAAAGTCTGCCACTGGAAGCGGGCCTGCGTAGTGAACACAGCTGTTGTATGCTGAAGAGGAAGAAGATGCTTAGCATTTATCTCCTCCAGGCGCTAGTGTGTGTGTGTATGTGTGATTTGTTTCCGGCGCCACAGGAAGCGGGTCAGCATCATCACGGCATGCGGATACGTTGAGCGTGTGCTTGTGTGTTGCAGATGAAGGCCCGTACACCAAGCACTCGGCAGGTTCACGACCTTCAGAAGGAGCGCTGGCAATCAGGAGACAGAGTATACCAGGTCACGCTAATGCTAACGATGCTAATGACAACAAGGTTGTGGGTTTGTGTGTAGGAGGAGCCAACTGTGTGCTGTTTTGGTCACGTGACTTGCAGACGAGTTCCGGGGGTGCACGGTGGTGGAGCTGATGAAGAAGGAGGGCACCACGCTCGGGCTGACCGTCTCCGGCGGCATCGACAAGGACGGCAAGCCGCGAGTATCCAACCTGCGGCAGGGAGGAATCGCTTCCAGGTACGCAGCTGCCGCTGTCGTTCATGTCTGTCAGGAAAATGGGGGTTGTTATTGCAATTATGTAATATTTGGTGTAAATTAGTAATAATAATGCACTGTCAGACATGCTGGAGGCTAAAGGTCTCCAAAATTAGTCCACCACATGCTTATCACCTGATCAAATAGCATCTGACTGTTTTTTCCATTTCTGTTTTTTTTTAACATTTATTAACATTTTTGAACTATTTCAACTTCTTCTCGTAATAATGAATTTATTCCCATTTTATTTTGACTTTATTCTTGTAAAATAGTAACTTTTTCCACAATTTGATTTGTTTCTCACAATATTCCGACTTGAAAAAATGTTTTCTTTAATATTTCAACTTTATGCTACCAAAGTGAACTTATTCTTTATCATTCTCGTGAAACTAATTTCCGTTTTTGCGGTTATGTTTTTTGTAGTTTTTTTGTTAAATTATATTTTTAGAATGTGCTGTAAGTCAATAAAAAAACAGCTGCGGGTCGCAAAAGGACCCAGGGGCGCACTTTGGGCACCCCTATATAAGCCGTCTTTTCAGGTTGAATTGATTTGTCTCCTTGCATGCAAGGTTTGTGAAATTGTACCTCTCATCATCATCATCTTATTTTGGCGCTAGCAGCAGATTTTCCCTTGACAATGTCCACGTTTTCTTTGGTGCGCATGTGACGTGTTTTTAGGAGCGACCAGCTCAACGTGGGCGACTACATCCGCTCGGTCAACGGCATCAACCTGGCCAAGTTCCGCCACGACGAGATCATCAGCCTGCTGAAGAACGTGGGCGAGCGCGTGGTGCTGGAGGTGGAGTACGAGCTGCCGCCCGTGTGTGCGTGACGCCACCCCGCCACCTCCCAACACGTGGCGGCACCACCAGACTGACGTGTTATTCGTGTGTGGTCTTGCAGCCGTGCAGGGGTCAGGGGTCATGTTCAAGACGGTGGAAGTGACGCTGCACAAAGACGGGAACAGCTTCGGCTCTGTCATCAGAGGTGTGTGTGTGTGCGTGTGTGAGCGTGAGCGAGCATGAAGATGTGACTTGGCTGCCTGTCATGTAGGCGGAGCCAGTGAAGACAGGAACAAGTCTCGGCCCATCGTCATAACAACCATCCGCGCAGGCGGGCCCACTGACAGGTGAGTGACCTTGTTGATGTTGTGTTCAGGTACCCCGCACCGTCTTTCTCACACACACACACACACCCCTCACAGGGAAGGAACCATTAAGCCGGGCGATCGCTTGCTGAGCATTGATGGGATCCGTCTCCATGGCAACACCCTGTCAGAGGCCATGAGCATCCTTAAGCAGTGCGGACAGGAAGCCACGCTGCTCGTGGAGTACGACGTCTCCGTCATGGGTGAGAAGACGACACCTGTGACCTCCACTTAGGGGCCCAGCACCTGACCTATCATCTCCTGTCAGACTCGGTCGCCACGGCATCCGGCCCGCTGCTGGTTGAGGTTGCCAAGGCGACAGGCTCCAGCCTGGGCGTGGCCCTGTCAACCTCCATGTTCTGCAGCAAGCAGGTCATCGTCATCGACAAGGTCAAACCCGCCAGCATAGCAGACAGGTGCCTGACCTTTAACCTTTCACCTGCCTCATGTCACACTTCCACCAAAACTTGCGTGTGTGTGTGTGTGTAGGTGTGGTGCTCTCCATGCAGGAGATCACATTTTATCTGTGGATGGAAAGTCCATGGAGTTCTGTTCCCTAGCTGAAGCCACGCAGCTGCTCTCTGCTTCCTGTCAGACCGTCCGCATGGAGATCTTGCCTCAGCACCAAGCCCGACCCGCCCTGAATGCACCACAGCAAGGTACACACACACACACACACACACACACACACGCACACACACACAGGGTGTAACTGGCCCCAAAATCACCACAGCAAGGTACAACCACACAGACCTTAACTGGCCCTGAATGCACAACAGCTAGATACAAACACAGTCTAACTGGCCCTGAATGCACCACAGCAAGGTACACAAACACACACGGTCTAACTGGCATCGGATGCACCACAGCAAGGCACAACCACACAGACCCTAAATGGCCCTAAATGCACCGCAGCTAGGTACAAACAGGTTTAAGTGGCCCTGAATGCACCGTAGCAAGGTAGAAACACAGTCTAACTGGCCCTGAATGCACCACAGCTAGGTACACGCACAGTCTAACTGATCCTGAATGCACCGCAGCAAGGTACAAACATGGTGTAAATGGCCCTGAATGCACCGCAGCAAGGTACAAACATGGTGTAAATGGCCCTGAATGCACCGCAGCAGTTTAACTGGCCATGAATGCACCACCGCAAGGTAAGAACAGATCGCTGCAAACTACATACACAGACTTTAACTGGCCCTGAGCGCAGCGCAGCAAGATAGAAACATACAGCAGCAAGCAGCAGCACCCAACCTCTAACCTTTCCTGTTGTCTTAACCTTAAACGCCTTCCTGCATGTGTGTGTGTGTGCGTGTGTGCATGTGCAGTCAAGGTGCAGCGTTCTCCACGACCCCTCCCCTGGGAAACTGGTGGCTCCGCCCCCATCCTCCCACCTTACCACTACAACACGTACCACCCTGACCAATCAGGTGCCAGATCACAGAACCGCCACACAAACAACTCTTGTACGTCTGGCTCTCTTTCTTTACTGGAGTGTGTGTGTGTGTGTGTGTGTGACAGAACTGACCCTTCTATGTTTCTCACAATACAGCGCTCGGCCACTCGTTCTCTCCCGGCTCTATGTCGGCCTACAGTCTCTCGTCCCTCAACATGAGCACGCTGCCCAGGAGCGCGTATCCTACGAGTCCACGGGGCACCCTGATGAGGAAGAAGCAGAAGAAGAAGGACTTTAAAAGTTCCTGTGAGTCTCATCCCACACTGGGACGCCAGCGTGAGGACATGACACTAACGTGTGCCGTCTGTTAGTGTCTTTGGCATCCAGCACGGTAGGTCTCGCTGGTCAGGTGGTGCACACGGAAACCACGGAGGTTACTTTGCTCGGCGACGGCATCTTGGGCTTCGGCCTTCAGCTGCAAGGCGGAGTCTTCGCCACCGAGACGCTGTCTTCGCCGCCACTCATCGCTTACATCGACCCCGACAGTCCAGCTGAGAGGTGAAGTGCCGGCGTGGAATTAAGATGGTTTAAAAGGTGAGTAACTTTGTGTGTGCAGGTGCGGCATCCTGCAGATTGGAGACAGGATCTTGTCCATCAATGGAGTTCCTACTGAAGACTCTACCTTGGAAGAAACCAATCAGCTGCTCAGAGACTCCTCCATCACGGCCCAACTCACCCTGGAGATAGAGTTTGATGTGGCTGGTACAGACACACACACACACACTGATGGTAATGTACGTTTTGAGGTATCTCCCTTTGTTCCTCTCAGAGTCGGTCATCCCGTCCTCGGGAACTTTCCACGTGAAGCTCCCAAAGAAGCCAGGAGTGGAGTTGGGAATTACCATCAGCTGTGAGTCCACACAGGGGAGAAAAGATGAAGCCCACAAGATGTGACTTCCTGTTTGTGTTGTTGCAGCGCCGTCCAACCGGAAGTCAGGTGACCCTCTGATCATCTCCGACATCAAGAAGGGCAGCGTGGCTCACAGGTGAGGAGAACACACACTAACAACTCGCAAGCTTGACCTTCTTCTGTGTGGCGGGTTCATTCCAGGACGGGAACCCTGGAGCTGGGAGACAAGCTGCTGGCCATTGACAACATCCGCGTGGAGAACTGCTCCATGGAGGAGGCCGTCCACATCCTGCAGCAGTGTGAGGAGCTGGTCAAGCTGAAGATCCGTAAGGATGAAGACAACTCAGGTAGATCTGACAGTAGTGGCCTTCTTGCACGCACAGACACACCAATGACTGCAAGCGATGTGCACGTTTCAGACGAGCAGGAGGTGTCGGGAAGCATCATCTACACGGTGGAGCTGCAACGCTATGGTGGTCCACTGGGAATCACCATCTCAGGCACCGAGGAGCCCTTTGACCCCATTATCATCTCCTCACTCAGCAAGGGGGGGCTGGCAGAAAGGTTGGCACTTGCATACCTTGATGACTTACCTTAACATACGGTTTTATGGGCCTGCAAGCAAAGCGTGGCAACCCGTCCATCCCAAGAACGCCCCCACACTGGCAAGGTCATGATCCTTTGTAGTGTGTTATTTATATTTCCTAACAATCCGTGTAACCACGGCAACAGGCAGGTAAGCAACAGGCAGGCCCATTCAAATGTTTCTAGTTACTTGAATGCTGCCCACCTTTGGTGATACTGGGTAGTACACGGAGGAGTCAGCTGTCAGCAAGTTTGCTTTGCTGTTCAGGACGGGCGCCATCCACGTGGGCGATCGTATCTTGGCCATTAACAGCAGCAGCCTGAAGGGCAAACCTCTGAGTGAGGCCATCAGCCTGCTGCAGCAGGCGGGAGAAACCGTCACGCTCAAGATCAAGAAGCAGGGCGAGCGTACGTGCACACTCACCGTATGACGTCACATGAGACCACTCATGTTGGAAGTAAATGCTATCGTCTGCTCCCGTGTTTCCCGCAGTGTCCAGTCCCAAGTCCTGTGTGATCGGTTCAGGGCCGGGGACTAACCAGGAGAACCACAATGAGGACGAGGAGGAGCCTGTCATCATGGTGGCGCCCCCGTCCAGGTTGTTCAACACGCTGCCGTCCGTAGACAGTGCCGTGGAGTCTTGGGACGGATCCAACATGGACGGCAGCTTCACCAGCCCAGGTAGTCACATGACCTGTACCCTTTGCCCTCTGAGGAGACACGCACATGTTAACGTTGTCTCTCATCGTGCAGCACCGCCGTTCCAGTCCTCACCTTTCACGTTCCACGAGTGGCGCAACGCCAAGATGAGCAACAGCCAATCACCCGCCTCGTCTCGCCAGAGAACCAACCCGCTGTCGGACCTCGGCCTGAACGACGACTGGGACCAAGTCGCACTCGGAGGGTGAGAGCAGCCATTTTTAACACTAACCACTCCAAACCTTTTAATTGATGACCGGCTGGAAAGAAAACCACCAGGGTCTCGTTCCTCAATGGCACAAGATTGAGACCCCTGATGTACCGTGTTAGCGGCGAGGTAGGAGCCGTGACAATGTAGCATGTTAGCTGACACGTGTTAGCGTCGGGCTAAGAGCAGTGAAAATGTAGCATGTTAGCAGCGAGCTAAGAGAAGTGACGATGTAGTATGTTAGCTGACACATTGTAGCATGTTAGCTGACACGTGTTAGCGGCGACCTAGGAGCAGTGGCAATGTAGCATGTTAGCTGACACGTGTTAGCGGCGACCTAGGAGCAGTGACAATGTAGCATGTTAGCTGACACGTGTTAGCGGCGAGCTAAGAGCAGTGAAAATGTAGCACGTTAGCTGACACGATGTCGCATATTAGCTGACACGTGTTAGCGGCAAGCTAAGAGCAGTGACAATGTAGCATGTTAGCTGACACATGTTAGCGGCGAGCTAAGAGCAATGAAAATGTAGCATGTTAGCAGCGAGCTAAGAGAAGTGACGATGTAGTATGTTAGCTGACACGATGTAGCATGGTAGCTGACACGTGTTAGCAGAGAACTAAGAGCAGTAACAATGTAGCATGTTAGCTGACACGTGTTAGCGGCAAGCTAAGAGCAGTAACAAGGTAGCATGTTAGCTGACACGTGTTAGCGACAAGCTAAGAGCAGTAACAAGGTAGCATGTTAGCTGACACGTGTTAGCGGCAAGCTAAGAGCAGTGACAAGGTAGAATGTTAGCTGACGAGTGTTAGAAGCGAGCTAGGAGCAATAACAGTGTGTGTCTGTGCCTGCAGAACCTGTAATGTCGCCAGTGGTCTTATTTCTGACAGCAGGTATCACTTTGATCTTTAACCACCCTCACACGGTGACCTTTGATCTCCCCACCACAGCAACACATCTGCCTGATGTGTCATTCTACGTGATACGTTTGTCTGCTCGTCTCTTCACCAGCATGTCTGCTCCTACTTTCTGTGTGTGTGTGTGTGTGTGTGTGTGTGCGTGTGTGTGTGTGAGAGAGAGTGAGTGAGAATCCCCTCACTGACTTCTGACCGTGAATCTCGATGCTCCAGGTTCACGGTGGGCCACGACGGGACTGAACCAGACCAGGAAGAAAACTTCTGGTCCCAGGCTCTGGAGGATCTGGAGACATGTGGTCAGAGTGGTATCCTCAGAGAACTGGAGGTACACGCACGCGCGCACACACACACACGTCAAAGCAGAGGGGGCGGGACTTTGTCATACTTTTGACCAAATGAATGAAAAGAGAGGCGGTTGTTTTGCAGGACTGTGAAAAGGAGACGGAACTCGTCACTGGGGTATCGTCTTCTTTCCCGAGTGTCTTTGAATGCAGCGTTTAACTCTGTACTAACACGAGTGTGTCTGTTAGCGTGTTAGCATGTCAGCGTGTGCCAGGCCTGACCGATGACAGAGTGTGCTTGGTGACGCCGACGTGAACGCGCCACATGATCATGTTCTGACATTTCCGATCTGTCCGCCTTCTCCAGGCAACCATCATGTCGGGCTCCACCCTCAGTCTCAACCAGGACCCTGCCCCCCTGCGCACCACGCTGGGACGCCAGGCCAGCTTCCAGGAGCGCAGCAGCAACCGACCACAGGTGACCCCGCGCTCCAATACCTTGCCCTCCGACCCTCAGCGCAGAGCCTTTGCCATGAAGAAAATGAGACAGGAAGTCAACGACATCCTCAACCAGAACCCAGTAGAACTTCACAAGGTCAGCACCGGTTCAGGTGTGTGTCACATGCCATGCAGGCGTCACGTGTTCACACTGTGTGTGTTGCAGCTGACCGTGGAGAAGTCTTCTGACTCGGAGGACTTTGGCTTCAGTGTGTCGGACGGCGTGTTGGACCGCGGCGTGTACGTCAACAACATCCGAGCAGGCGGCCCGGCGGAGCGCGGCGGCCTGCGGGCATACGACCGCCTGCTGCAGATCAATCACGTCCGCACGCGGGACTTCGACTGCTGCCTGGTGGTGCCGCTCATTGCCGAGTCGCCCAACCGCTTGGAGCTGGTCATCAGCCGAAATCCCGCGTCCTCCACCAACCCGATGACCAACCACATTGAAGGAGGACGCTGCGTCCAGACGGAGGCGCCAGAGCCGCGCGTGGACACCAAGGACAATAACGACGACGATGAAGCTCCCATCAAGTGGAACAAACCCGGGGAGGGGTTGGGGGTGGGGCTAGTCACCAACACGTCCGTATAGTAGTACCCGACTGGAACCACCTGAACCCGCCCTCTTTCCCACCCCCACGGTGCTACACAGACCCTCCCTCCCGGTGACCTTTTGAAAGCACACGGATGGAGCAGTCACTTCCTGTCGTCACTTCCTGGTCTGGAAGCCGAATTCCGAGAGAAGCACAGCTGTGGTTGCCATGGAGACCACACACTCCAGCCAATGGAAAGACTTGATGAACATTTTAAAAAATAACACGAATGATAAATGAAAAAACACTAAGCAGTTTTTTAAACGTTTCACGTGACTTGACTGGCGTCACTGTGTGCGTGCGTGCGCGTTACTGTTGGCCAGATAATCGCCCCTCCCCCTCCCTTAGCAAATAGGCAGGCAGGATGACAGACAGATTCGGCGGATTGGCTGGAACCAATCAAAATATGCCTGACTGATTGGCCATACTCCACTGGTTAGGAAGCAGCCAAGCATGACTCCGCCCCCTCCAGTAGCTCTGCTTTATTATGCTAATTAATTGGTGTGTTTTTGGCTGACTGTCATTTTTCTCTGTTTGTTTGTTTGTTTGTTACTGTGACGACTGGACCTGAACTGATGTACATTAGATTTAAAAAAAAAAAAAAAAAGTTCAGTCCGTCATCATGCAGCCATCATGCAACCATGTAAAAACCATTTTACACGTAGAAAAAAAACACAACCCTGTTTAAACAGGGGAACTTGTGACACGTGCGTAATGTCTCAACACTTAAAAACACCAATCAGAAACCTCGAAACCACACACTGCTCTGTGATTGGTCTTCCACTCTATCATGTTAGCCAGTGGCAAGCAGACACCGAGCACATGGTCGACTTGTGGCTAGCACCACACTTAGCACAAGGCTAACACAGGGCTAATACAAGCTGGCTGCTAACATTAGGCTAGCTTTAGCCTGCGAGAAGTAGCTCAGCTAACAATAATAATTACTACTCGTCAACTGTTATTAACAGTTCTGACACTATTCCACAACAAGAGACAATGCTAACCGACTTACAAACAAGGGAAAAAAGCCGAGGATGTTGAGGGGCGTGGCGTCAGAATTAGTGCAATCAAGCCATACACACTGTGTTTGTACGCATGTATTGCGTGTGTGTGCGTGCGTGCGTGCGTGTCCGTGCGTGAGCAACATAGCAGGAATTTGCACTTAAATGTTAAATGTAACACCCCCCTCGCACACACGTGCACGCACACACACATGCATTGCACTGCCATTGGAAATGGAGAGAGTAGGCGGAGCTCATTTCCACGTAGCGTCACCAACCAAACCGTATTTTCTTTAAGGAACAACAATGTTGTAAAGTATTTTTGTACAAATTTAATACTTTGGTAGCATGACGTTCCTGCTGTTTGTCCTCTCGCCACCTTCTTTGTATGGACGACTACTGAGCAACAATAAACACTACTACTCATATTGGCTTCACGTACCTTTAGTAGTACTGCACTACTGTTATTACTATTCTTAATTGGCCAAAATACTCACGTTGTCTTCACATGCTACTTGTAGTACAGTTACCTATCTCTAGTAGTACCGAAGTACAAGTAATATAATATATAATAGTACAATATTCCTAGCGGACCAAAATACGATGTTTTCACATATCTCTAGTAGTACTGGAATACAAATAATGATAGTCTTACTAGACCAAAATACTCTTCATAGATCTTGTAGTACTATAGTACAAGTAATATTCTTACTAGACCAAAATACTTAATTTGTCAGGTGTTCCCAAGTTTTTCCAAAGGAGTGTACCTCGTGTAATACTAACATACAAGTAATAGTATTCTTACTAGACCAGAATACTCACTTTGGTTTGATTTAACTCTAGTAATACTGGACTTCTAGTATTGCTATTCTTACCAGACCTGAATACTCACATTGTCATCATATACTACGAGTAGTACTATTAGTATTTTTAGTAGGTAAACAACGTTTTTTGTCCTCACCTACTAGTAGTAGTAGTAGCATTCTTACAAGACCAACTACTCACTTTGTCTTCACCTACTACTATTACTGGTATTAGTGTGATCAGTAGGCCCAAATAATCACTTTGACTTCACCTACTGTATTACAGTTCTAATAGTACTGTACGAGTATTAGTATTATTAATATGCCAAATACCTACAGTATATTGTCATCACCGCCTCGTTGTAGTTCTAGTATTAGTATTTTTAGTAGGCCAGTTACTTTATCTTACTCATTACAATAATAGTATTATTCTTCTTTTCCTTTCGGCTTATCAGTAGACAAAATTCCTTAATGTACCCCGACTACTAGTAGTTGCACTAATATTCATATGGTTTAGAACCAAATACTTACTCTTTTTTCGTAATACATACTATTATTATTATTATTATTACTATTATTATTATTAGACTCAGGGAAACTATTAAGACTCAAGAAACGAGACACCTGTTACTCCGACAAAGACAACAAAAAAGACAAAGATTGGTTGTTTAATATGGCGTATAAATGTTATTTTGTGACTCGCACTCCCATAGTCCAGCCCTAAATAGGCTAATGTTGTGAAAGGGTAAATGCTGGAGAAATGAAGCGGAGCTGCTGATCTACACCTGGCTAGAGGTGGGCACCCCTGCCTCCACACCCCCATGTGCCCGATGACATCTGTGCATGGACTGCAAGAGTGCAGCAGCACTTGAACCTTCATCACTCCAGAGTGCATAGAATTACTGAGAGCGTGTTTGGGATTACAAAGACGAGATGGAGGTCATTGCCTCTTGCGCATTTTTGCACATTGTGTGCACAAGTGAGGCTTGATGAGGGCGTCACAGGTGATGACCTTCACCACCAGCCTCCTTGTGACGCAACTGCACCCAACGAGACGTCAGGGAAGGCGACAAGGGACAGACTGCCTGCCCAATTTCTGGCAGTGCCTGCACTGCACAAGGCAAAGTGCTGACGTGCATGTACTTTTGACTGCAATGTTTCATTTTTCCTCAACTATTTTTCCTGCACTGTAAAAACAAAAAAACTATTTTTGCAAGAAATGATGGAACCCTTCTGCGTAACAATAACGCTCCTATTATTTATTTACAGTTTCATTTACAAGTAAATTGTTTTCTTAATATTTGTTATGTAGAGAAAAATGTAGTTTCTACTGTGGCACATAAAATAAATATGCCAGAAGAAGGAGCTTTGACTTACTACGACTAGTAGTACTGGTTTTAGTATGTTTGTGTACCTGCTACTCTGTTTCCACAAACTACTGATGGGTTTAAAAGAATTAGCTATTTTTAGACATCCTTATTTTGGGTTGTGTGTGTGTTGAGAAGGAATAAACGTGTCTGCAGAATCCGCGTCTTATATTCACTCTGCTCTCGCACGTCGTCAGGAACCCATTGGTTCGTTTAGTGCGGCGGTGGCAACGCGGAAGTGACGAAAGCGGATGATGCACATACAACGCCGCTCTGATATCGGCGTTTGGTAGCTGCTAGCGGCTTTCTAGCCTACTGTTAACGTCTCCATCGGTTTTGGTTTTTCTAACAAAATTTTCTTCAGCGACTAGCCGACAGGAACCTCTTCCGACGCGGTGGCTGCATAGACGGCAGGAAAAGAAAGATGTCCACGGCCCTGGAGAGCTACATTAACCGTATCCTCCTCCGGCTAACTAGCCTGCTAGCTTTAGCCGCTACCTCTGTTCGTGTGAATGAAATGTTAGCATGTAGCACTTAGCAGCTATCCACGCACGGATCTCAACGCAAAAAAATCCGTGCGAGTAAAAGAACGACGTGCATGCTTATTGAGTTGTGCAAAAGAAGATCCGTCATCGTCTTCGTGTCACGTGACGAGAAGTTAACTGTTTGTCGCCTTGACGTTTCATCCACAGGCACGGTGGCCATTGTGACGTCAGACGGCAGAATGATCGTGGTGAGTTTAAAGAGCACGACGGCGTATTAGGGTCACATTTAATAAAAAAACCTACGATTTCGAGATTAAAAGTGATTTCCCTTTTGACCCGGAGCACACAGGTCCCGTGTTTATAGCTGTCTCGGGCATTGCCTGTTTAGACGGGAGTATTCTAATCTTTTATCTGAGATTTCGAGAATAAAGTTTTACATTTACGACAACAACGTTGTATATTTACGAGAAAAAGATTGTAATTTTACGATAGTGAAGTTATAAATTTACGGGAATAAAATTCGTAACTTTAGAGTAGCGGTGAAATGATGCTAACTCATGCTAATCTGTTTGTGCCCACCTGCTGTTTTGCCGTCTCGCTATAAATAAAAGCTTACCTGAATCAAAGTTTCCTTCCTTCCCGAAGAACCATTATCCATTTTCCCTCTGATACATAAAGTCATACATTTACAGGAACAAAACACGTAATTTTACGAGAAGAAAACTGCATCATCTCACCGGTACGTTTTCTCCCTCCACATAAGGACCCCGTTTTATAGCTGTCTCAGGCAATGCCTGATTTCAAGTCATGACTTCGCTCTGGTAATATTACAAGATTTTTCTTGTAAATTTACTTAGTGTCCTGAATGTACCACTTTATTCTCAAACTATCAGATTTTAATACTAAAAGACAATGCCCGAGACCGCTATTAACACAGGACTTGTGACCTTTATCCTGGGTCAAAGGTTTTCCCCCTTACAATTATTTTAATCTTGAAATCTTCTTTTAAATTTGACCATAATACTTTGTCATAAAAGAGCACAGTTAATGGTTGAGGAATAAATATGTGTGTGTGTCACAGGGCACGCTCAAGGGATTTGATCAGACCATCAACTTGATCCTGGATGAGAGTCACGAGCGCGTCTTCAGTTCCAGTCAGGGTGTGGAGCAGGTGGTTTTGGGACTTTACATCGTCAGGGGCGACAATGTGTGAGTGAACTTTCACCTCACCCCATCCTGCTTCCCTGTCACTGTGACATCACTGTGTGTGTGTGCGCGCATGTCAGGGCGGTGATTGGCGAGATCGACGAGGAGACGGACTCTACGTTGGATTTAGGAAACATCAGAGCAGAGCCGCTCAACTCCGTCGTCCACTGACCTGTGAACCCACCATCCTTATATATATTTTTTTAAACATAAAAGATGGTTTTCTGTTTTTTTATGCTTGTATTGTTATAATGTTTGGTAATAAAAGTATTTGGACGTCCATGTTTGTAGTTTTGGGCTTGTTAGCAAAGTGCAATCGTACTATTTATTTATTATTACAGCCTATACTTCCTCAGCTAATCCTCAATGGTGAAAACATCCACATTTTTTGGTATTGGCTTGCATTGAGTACCATATTTTGGACTTTAAAAAAAAATTGATGCTTTTATCTAATGGAAAGTAACAACAGAATGGAATCAAGATCACGACACCTGTAGTTGTAATCCATATACTAACTGTGGTCTCATATTCCGACCTTCTTCCCATATTACAACTTTTCCCCAAGCAACTTGTTTGTTCTAATAAGTCTTTTTCTTTAATATTTTTTGCTACTAAAATGACATTTTTCCTATTCTGCTAAAATTGGGACTGTCATCACAATTTCTAACATTTTTTCTTTGATATTTCAGCTGTATGCTCATAAAAGGTATTCTTGTAAAATTGCAACTCTTTTCTCCTAAAGTAAATTTTTTAATCTTCCAAATACTTTCAATATATTATTTTACATTTTCTTATAATGTTTTGACTTTTTATTTGTCATATTATTAAGACTTAAGAAACATTTCTTTGTAATTCTTTTCTTTGTTCTGTAATATTTCAACTTTATGCTACTAAAATGACGTTATTTTTCCTCCCGTAAAATGTTCAAAATGTGTGTTTTCATATAAATATGTACTAGCTTTCATATGCCAGCAATTCAATCATTTAAAACACGTCACACTCGTTCCCTGGAGGGTCGAGACATTGACCAGTTCCTCCAGCAGGTGATCTGGTTAATGAGCACCTTCCCTCAAACTGAAGGAGGTGTTGATCGTTAAAAACACCTGCTGAAAAGAAAACCTGCAGCGTCTCGGCCCTCTCCGGAACGACTTTTTATTTAAAATACAATCCCTGTGACCTGGAAGCACTCACGCTAAGAAGGAAGAAGGACTTCTTTGACTAAGCTGACTTTTTCATACTGGCGTTGGTGTGCTGGTGATCTCAGCACCAGAGCGCTCTGCAGTCGACTGATCTGGTCTGGAGTGGGAGGCGGGTCTTCGTAATGGAGACGCAACCATGGCGCACCTGAAACAAGACACACGTCCACGTTTCCATGAAGACGCCTCAGCGTCCCAATGACGTTTACGTCAACAAAAGCTGACCTTTCTTGATCTTCTGGCCCAAAGACATCAGGAGCTCCGCCCCCACGCTGTGATTGACAGGCTGTCCAGCCTTGGTTCGTCCCGCCCCCAGCTGATGAAGCACCTCAGCGAGGAGCAGACCGTCCACGTCCTCCACGACGCCTACGACACAGTCAGCCATGATTGATGTACGACACAGACACCCTTGTTGACCTCGTCTCACCGTCCTCGCTGCTCGTCAGCTCAACGGCGCGCTCGGCTTTCCTCAGGATTGAGAAGTAGTCCGTGTGGGCAGAGCACAGCGCCCGCGCCGTCTCTTGGGACACGCCCTGAGCCTCCATCATGGCCTGGAATTTCAGTAGAGCCTCGCCTCCAATCACAGCCTGAAAAATCTTCTTTCTGCCTTGTGATTGGTCGGATGCCAGGCCAGTCATAATCAGCAGCACGCCGCCTGCACGCCAGCCAATCAATCAATCAAGCAATCAATGGACTGATGGAAAGAAGGAAATACCGAGCGTGGTGACAAGCTCCATCAGGTCTTCAGGTCCGCGTCCCTTCAGCGTGTCCAGAGACTCCATCACCTCCAGACTGTTGCCCACACATCGACCAATGGGAGCGTCCATCCTGCTCAGCACCGCCCCTGTGCGCATGCCCAGCCCGTTGCCCGCCCTCACCTACCAGCCGTCAATCACAGCAAAGAAGACATCAACAAATCCTGTCCAATGAAAATGGAAGTTGCGAAAAGTGGTCAGGTGGTCAAGATGGTGACAACCAGGAGGCTGGCGAGCTGCTTGGCGCTGTCCGCGTCTTTGTACAGAGCGGCCCGCCCAAACTTCACGTCCAGAACCAGCGCAGACAGAGACTCCGCCCCTTTCTTGGAGATAATTGAGCCTGAGGGAGGAGTGGCTTGTTAGCGGGCAGGTGGGCGTGTCCGTGTGTGCTCGGAATGGGAAACACGATTCCTTTTACTGACTCCACTTCTTATGAATTATTCACTAAAGTGAATCGGGTACTCGCGCACGTGCGGGAGCAGTCCGTTGCACCTGTGAGTCACTGAAACGCTGATCTTCTTTGTCAATCACTGAGTCAGTGAAGCTTGAGTCTTTGTCGAGCAACCGTGAGTCAGCGAAACTCAAGTTTATGTCAACCAGTGAGCCAGTGAAACAGAGTTTGTTAACTGGTGTGTCAGTGAAACTCAAGTCTCTGTTGGGCACCCGTGAGTCAGTGAAATGTGAATTTTTGTGTCGCACTTGTGAGTCAGTGAAACTCAAGTTTATGTCAACCAGTGAGTCAGTGAAACTCAAGTGTTAGTTGAGCACCTGTAAGTCAGTACAGCTCATGTCTTTGTCGAGCACCCGTGAGTCAGTGAAACTCGAGTTGTCGTCAAGGACCCGCGGTGAGTCAAAGAGTTGTGAGTGTGTGTGGGCGGTACCGGTGATGAGCGGCAAGCTGTCCACGGTACTGGTGGCGTCCCGCATGGCGTAGAGGACCCGGTCAGCAGGTACCAAGGTTTCAGTTTGGCCCACAATGCAACAGCCCACAGTGCTCAGTATGGCTCGGATCTGCAGGTGTGTTAGCACGTTAGCAGCATGGCGTACCGTGTTCAAAGTGGAACCACCGGTGGCGAGTGCGATACCTGCTGGACCGACTGGTGGATGTTGAAACCAGGAATGGACTCCAGTTTGTCAAGTGTGCCCCCGGTGTGAGCGAGGCCACGCCCACTGATCATGGGGACCTGGCGAGACAGTGGCAGTTTTACGACATCATCGTCGTTCATCAAAACCCAGGTAAAGGCTGTCACCTTCAGGCCGCAGGCGGCGAGCGCGGGCGCCAGCACCAGGCTAACTTTGTCCCCCACGCCGCCCGTGGAGTGTTTGTCCACCACAAGCCCCGCCCACTCCTCAGGCCACGACATGACTTCCCCTGAGAGCATCATCTCCCTGGTCAGAGCCTCCGTCTCGGTGTCATCCATGCCCTTCTGCCAGATGGCCATCAACATGGCGCCTGCGGGGCGCGGAGGGAGGAGCCCATGTGAGGACGGGAAGCCGTGTTGTCGACGTCATCGTGCTCTTACCCGTCTGACTGTCCTGAATGGATCCGCTCGTTAGCGCTCCCATCAGAGATTTGATGTCGTCATCGCTCAGCCGACTGCCGTCTCGCTTCTTCTTGATCAGGTCAGGGATGGACAACATGGCCGCCTGCCGGAACGTACACGACACATACATCACACACTAGCAAATAACATACAATAATAACAACCATGCTGTTTTGTGCTTCAAAAACATGCATAATTTCAAACTTTATGTGTTTTAGGTGGGTGGAGGTGTGTTGCGCAAATAACGACACTTCCAAGGTGTTAGCATTTGTGCATTAGCATCCGTGCTGCGGGATTTTCTCTGAACTTATTTGCCAACTTATTTTCCTTGTAGATCTAAAGGCTTGTAACCATTTTAAGGACCCGAAACCGCACAAACAACTGCGACTAATTTGCTGTCATTTGGGGAAAATGGGATTTCGCGTGATAAAATCTGTCCTAATTCAACAACAGCACAAACAACCATTTTTAAATGGCACAAAACAGCACAAACGACTGTGGCTATTTTGGTTTTATCTGAAGAAATTGAAAGGTTGAGCGAACATTGACCTATGAAACCATCTGTCATAACTAAGAATGAAAAAACAAGGTACACATTTTATGGCACAAAATAGAAGCACAAAAAACCGAAACTCTTTTGGTTTGAATTGAAAAAAAACTTGAGTGAACTTTGATTGACCTACAAAATCGTTTGTTTAACTCAAACACAAAAGCAGCACAAACGACCAGCACAAAACAGAAGAAACAACTGTGACTATTTTGGTTTCATCTGGAAGAAATGGAGGGAGGGGATTGACTCATTAAATCACCAGTCCAAAAAATAAAATCAAAATAAAAAAACAACACAAGTGACCACTTTTATGGCACAAAACAGCACAAACTGATTATTTTGGTTTCACTTAGGGAAAGTAAACTTTCATTGACTTATGAAATCATTTGTCATTACTCAAAAATAAAAATAGCACAAACAACAATTTTAATGGCACAAACCAGCACAAATGACTATGATTATTTTTGTTTCATTTGGATGAATTGGGGCAGGAGATGAGTGACCTTTGAATGACCTATAAAATCATGTTTCATAACTCAAAAACCAAAACAAGACAAATGACCATTTTAAGGGCACAAAACAGCACAAACAACTGCGACTATTGCACTAGAATTTTGTGTGGGGTGGGGAAATGTTCCAGAGATATGAGTAAAAGCATTTTGAGGATTCTATGATCTTTGCGTAAAAAAAAATAGATTTGTGTGTGGCTCAGGATGGAAAAATTAAAATCTGTCGATACGGTGGACTCTTGAGTTGTGAAGGATTTTTGAGGGCCAGGTTCTATTGGACTATTTTTCATCAAGTTAACATTGTACCGTTATCTTTTGTCATGTTTGTATGATGTGCCAATGAAAACAAATCTATATTTACTGCATCTGGTAAGCGGTTGAACATTTATAAGATATAAAAAAATAAATACATAAAAAATAAGCGTGACTCACATGAGGGGGTGGGAACTCGGTCTTCGGCTGCACTTTGAACAAGAATGGGACTTAGTCAATCCACCAAGCTCCTCGCCAAGTCAACAGCCACAGCCCAATAGGCGTGGAGGGGGCGGAGTCAACAAGGTTGCGTTGTTGACATAGCATCAATTTTCCTGCATGTACTAACCCTCACTAATTACCATAGCCGTGTCATTCTTTAAACAGCTGAGTACAGAGGATGTGCATCAAAACAAGTGCAACATTAAAAAACTTTCACGAGCGAGATAAGGTTGGACCGGACCTGTACCGGACTGGACTGTCGTGAAGAGAGAGCTGAACCGGAACGCAAAGCACTCAATTTACCGGCCCATCTATGTTCCCATTCTCACCTTTGAGCTCCAAGTAGAAGGACCCAGAGGAACCAGTTTAGGTGGCCCGGGCATCTAGTCCGGATGCCTCCTGGACTCCTCCCTGGTGAGGTTTTCAGGGCATTCCCCGGCTGGGAGGAGGTTCCGGGGCAGACCTAGGATGCGTGTTGATCTGGCTGCCATGTTGTGTCTTTGTCAACAATCATGTCTTCAGTGAAATAAAAGTAACCTTACGAGCTCATGTACCTCTTTCATTTGTCATTTACATAGATTTTGAATTGTAAAAATCTATAAAAAATGTGTCATGTTGGTTTTCCAGCAACGGATGAATTGGATTGACATTATTCCATATGGGAAAAATGGATTGGGCTAAGAAGCGGGCCTTTATGGTGCTATGTAATCTGGCCATCGTCAAGGGTTATTGGCGGCCTCTGGTGGACATGACACAACATTACAGCTTGGGGACAGCCCAGCTCGATTTAGCTCAGATTCACCTCCTGACATGAAACTACCAAAGACAACGTGGCATATTTAAACCTTTACACACTCTACATGACTAATATGACACGTTAAAATGGTAATGATATTGAAAAGGAAAGGAAGCAAAGGAAGCGTGGGCTGTGCAGTGGAGACCAGGCCACAAGTAGACTGCAGAAGGTCTTGACTGCTGAGTTGCAGGTGAGTAGTTCAGTCCCTGCAGGACTGCAAAGACGCAGCAGAGGACAGCAGACCAAAAGGGAGTGCAGCTCATGACCGAAACAGAAAGAAAGAACTACAGGGCGTTTCTCCAACACAAAGTGGAACCAAGGGGCAACAATAACAGAAGAGCCATCCGTCCGTCCATTTTATTCCACTTATCCGGGTCTGGGTCTCGGGGGCAGCACTCTCAGTAGGGAACCCAAGACTTCCTGGTCCCCGGCCACCTCCTCCAGTTCCAAGGTGTTCCCAGGCCGGCCGTGGCACACAGTCCTTCCTGGGTGTCCTAGGTCTTCCCCGGGCCCTCCACTTGGCTGGGCATGCCCGGAACACCTCACCTCCAGGAAGCTTCCTGGACTAGATGCCTGATCCACTCCATGTGAAGGATCAGCGGCTCTACTCTGATGACCGGGCTCCTCCCCTGCGGAGGATAGTCATTTTGCATCCGCTATCTCGCTCTTTGGGTCACGACAGCAAAGCATACAAACACAAACAGGAAGTACAAGAAGGAATGAAGCAGATTGGGAAGTAAGCGCTCGTAGTCGCTCCACCCCCGCTTCAATGTATGTAATGTCTATAAAAAGAAGCTCCGCCTCCATTTTAATCACAAAATCCCGAGCATGACGCAACGTGTCACTACGTCGGGTTCTGCGTCTCAAAAAGGACAAAGTGAGCCCCGCCGTGCAACAGTGTTGACTCAACGCACAGGTCAAAGATTGCGTCCCCTCTGCAGGTGACATGTGCCGGGGGCAAATATTGACGCGAGAGTCTTGCGTGGATTTTCAAACCGCACTTTACAGCCTGGCTGTGTTTCTCCCTGAACACAGACATGAGGCGGCTCCTTCTCCTGGTGGCTCTCCTGGGCCTGCAACAGAGTCGCTGCTTTGAGTTTGTGATAGACGGAGAACGGGAGGACGACGCGGTGAGTCAGCTTCAAAGCACCTTCCCTTTGAGCGGACGATGGGCAGGGACATTCCATCAGAACCGCCTTAAGTTTGTCTGCTGTTGTTTTTCTGTCTTCATAATCGCTACCACCACCTTCTTTTACCAGTCAGATCTTCCGGATCATATTGACAGGCACAAGGTGAGAGCTTCGTCTTTGGGCTTTTTAATGACGCCAGCTATCCCCGTTTGTGGTCTTATTGTGTGACCTGAACTAAAAGCTGACCCAGAAGCATCCAACAACGCTACATCTACGTAATGGGACTGGATTACAGTTAGCAACTGCCTCGTTTAACAAGACCTTTGCATGCTCCTGATGACTTGTGTGTGTATTTCAGAGAGCAATATTGACCAGTGAGGAGCAGGAAGACTTTGAGGTATGACCCTCCACTTGTTGTTTTAAGCCCTCTCCACTGTGACAGAGTTCAACCTTATCGGACAAAATCAATAGGTTGCAGTTTGGAGATACTCCCCTGACCGACAGGCTATTGACCCGGTTCTTGTACCCGCACCGTTTTCTAGTGTCTGGCGGTTAAAGGGTGGTCGGACGCTCAGAGGCCCAGTAGTAACCCCGAGCCCTTGGCCAAAGTGCCGTCTTAAACCTAGCCCGTTCAGTGTTTATTGAACGTGAGACATTTTTCCAGCACGTAAAAGCGGCCAATACTCACAGCAGAACTTTTTCCCTTGCCTTCCCAATCCGTCACTTCCTGGCCAGGCCATCCGAGGAGATGACATCACCGTCAAGAGTTACAAAGTGGAGAGCCGCATCACGTCGCGCTTCGCCCACACCACCGTCCGGAGCTCGGTGGTCAACTCTGGTTCCAAGGCCCAGACCATCGAATTCAATGTGCAGGTCCCCAAGAGGGCCTTCATCACCAACTTCACCATGTGAGGCCACCCACGCCGCGGCTCAGAAACACGACTCGTACTCAGCATGCGGTTACCCGTATCTGTCACGCTTTCTGTGCCATAGGAATGTCAACGGCATCACATTCACAGGCTCCGTCAAGGAGAAGACGGTGGCCAGGAACCTGTACGCCCAGGCCCGAGCCAGAGGCAAGGCCGCCGGCATCGTCAGGTAGTCGGCTAGGTCTTGCTCGGATTGAACCTAAAGGTAGAACAGAGAACTAAGAACGTTTGTGCACAACAGGTCCAACTCTCAGGACATGGAGACCTTTAAGACAGAGGTGCACGTCCCCCCTGGCAGCAAAATCGAGTTTGAGCTGAACTACCAAGAGATGATGCAGAGGAAGTTGGGCTTCTATGAGCACTCGCTGCAGCTGCAGCCTGGCAGACTGGTACCTCAGTTCCAGGTGAGGAGCTGACCGGGTAAATACGCTTCGTACATTACACAATGACAACACGTCCTCCAGCTAACAACCGTGAGTTGTGTCTTCAGATGGACGTCTACATCTATGAGCCAAAGGGAATCTTCATGTTGGAAACAACAAACACTTTAGGCGACAAGTTTGCAGGCCTGGTCAAGGTTACACAATCCCCGGAGAAGGTAAGACCTTTTGTAACGCTGTGCGAAGGTATACTGGTAAACCTCAACCCGGCGACGCTTTAAGAGTCCCGCTGGCGTTTTAGCTCGGCTAGCGCGCTCCACTAATTTGGTGTACCCTGGTCCGAGCTCCAGGCAGGACTGGACCAGTCGGGTTACATTAGTGCTGTGACCTGAAAGAGTGACATTAAGGGGGAGGAGCGCAACAAATGCCAGTTGGTGCAGCTGTGCCAGGGTATGTTGGTAAACCTAAAAGGGAGTAGGGTTTACCAACGTACATTGGTATGTTGGAGGGTACGTTGGTAAACCTAAAAGGGAGTAAGGTTTACCAACTTACATTGGTATGTTGGAGGGTACGTTGGTAAACCGAGAAGGGAGTAGGGTTTACCAACCTCACCTAAAAGGGAGTAAGGTTTACCAACTTACATTGGTATCTTGGAGGGTACGTTGGTAAACCGAGAAGGGAGTAAGGTTTACCAACTTACATTGGTATGTTGGAGGGTACGTTGGCAAACTTTAAAATTGGCGAGGTTTACCAAGGTGCAGCTGCACCAACTGCCATCTCTTACGCTCACCCCCCGAGACACCTGACGCGCTGTGGTGGACTTCGGGTTGACAGCTTGGGCTTTTAGCTCCGTGCAAGCGCTCATTCTGTGGACTCTAATTGGAGCTCGAGTGGAATGTTGGGTTCCGCTTATAGCTAGAAATTGCAAAAACCTCCAAACGGATTTTTTGGCTCGTCAGGCTCATGTGGTCTTCAAGCCCACCTTGCAGCAGCAGAGGAAGTGCGACACCTGCAAAGACAGCGCCATAGACGGCATCTTCAAGGTGAAATACGACGTGCCCCGGGACAACAATGCTGGTGAGCTGCAGGTAAAAAGCAAACAAAGCGCAGCCACTCACGGGTTTCTGAGAAGATGTGGACCCGCAACTGATCAAAAAGGGTTTCACCAGGTCTCAGATGGCCACTTTGTCCATTTCTTCGCCCCGTCCAACTTGCCCCCGCTCCCAAAAAACATTGTGTTTGTCATCGATGTGAGTGGGTCCATGTGGGGGGTCAAGATGAAGCAAGTAAGTGAGGAACTGGCTCCACCGCGCGGTTCTTTGGTTGATTTGCTTTGACTTTTGAGCATCTCTCTCAGACGGTGGAGGCCATGCAGGCCATCTTGGACGGCCTCAACACAGAAGACCAGTTCAGCATCATTGACTTCAACCACAACGTGCGCTGCTGGAGTGAAGATCTGCTCCCAGGATCCGCAGTACACATCGCAGACGCCAAGACGTACATCCAGAACATCAAACCCGTCGGAGGTCACAAGGTTACAAGATGAGGGCATGCAGAAGCAAGCTGCTTGCTCATGTCTACATCTTTGACCCCAGGAACCAACATTAATGAAGCACTGATGAAAGCGGTGCAGATCCTGGTGCGGGCGTCCAATCAGGGACTCATCGACCCTCGCTCTGTCTCCATGATCATCCTGGTGTCTGATGGGGACCCCACCGTGGGTGAGTCTCCCATGATGGATCAAATGCTGATGTTTTGGTAGCACGTAAAGACCAAGTGTTTTGCAGGCGAGATCAAGCTGAGCACCATCCAGAAGAACGTGAAGAAGGCCATGAGGGAGGACTTCTCTCTCTTCTCCTTGGGCATTGGCTTCGACGTGGATTACGACTTCCTGGAGCGCATCGCCATGGAGAACCGCGGCATGGCCCAGCGTATCTTTGCTAACCACGACGCTGCCGAGCAGCTACGGGTGAGCCGCCTGCCATTTAGAGATTCGTAACAACATCCAACGGGATGTCCGGAGGTCAACTACCACCATTCCTGTGTTCTTCCGTCTTCTGCAGACCTTCTACAGCCAGGTGGCCGACCCTCTCCTGCGCAAGATCACCGTCCAGTTCCCAGAGGACTCCGTGTCTGATGTCACGCAGAACCAGTTCGACAAATACTTCGGGGGATCCGAGCTGGTGGTGGCAGGCAAGGTGCTGCCCTCCGAGAGCGACACGCTGACCAGCTTTACCACCGCGTCGGCCGTGAGAAACACTCAAGAGCATCACCGAAGCGCGAGCGTGCACCGGTTGTCCAAGCAGCTCCTCTTACCCCGCAGGCGCTGCTGGACATCACCCTGGAGACGGAGACGGACACGTCCCAGCTGGACACGGAGCTGGCCAAGCAGCAGCACTCCTTCACGGGCTTCGCCAGGCAGCTGTGGGCCTACGTCACCATCAAGCAGATGATCAGCGAGAGGTTAGCTCCAAGCAGCTCCCGGTACAAAAAGCAGAAGTGGAGAACGACGCTTTGTTTTCTCCCCCCTCACTTCGCAGGTCTTTGGCGCCGACCGCCACCAAGAAGAGGAAGATCACGCAGCGCATCGTGGCGTTGGCCATGGAGCATCAATTTGTCACGCCCCTCACCGCCTTGCTGGTGGAGAGCGAGGATGCCAAGGAGAGGCTGCTGGCCGACTCGCCGAGGGACCCCAGGCAAGGCTGCTGCTCAGGTGCCTGAAAGTTTACACCAAACTTTTTCTCTCCCGCGAGGGCGCAGAAATTCCTTTTATCTCCAAAATGGTTGTATATGTGATATGCATGTAATATTACGTCTTTGAAAAAAAGAAGAGATTTTCGTTAATATGTCAAATCTATGACTACCGTGTTACTAAAATGACATTTTTCCTCAAATTATGAGTTTATTCTCATAAAATGCTGTTCTTTTTCAAAATATTTCAACTTTCTTCTTGGAAATTTTGTTTTAATAATATTATGACTTTATTCCTATATTATAATTCTTTCCCCCAACCATTTTTATTATTATTATTTTTTATACTAAAGTGTTTTTAATATTTTAGTTTGATGATGCAAAAATTGAGGATTTTCTTCTCATATTACGGGGTTTATGCTAATTAAATTGCGGCTTTTTTTCCTCATAATATTTTTACTTTATTCTCATAAAATTGATGCTGTTNTTTCTTCTCATATTACGGGGTTTATGCTAATTAAATTGCGGCTTTTTTTCCTCATAATATATTTACTTTATTCTCATAAAATTTATGCTGTTTTTTTTCAATATTTTTAATTTTGGTGTTTTTTTACTATTTCAACTTATTTCTTTTATCTTTTTCCACAATCTAAAAAAAATGTTCTCATATTATGATTTTATAAATAACATTTACAATTTATTCTCCCTTTTCCGCTTACCCAATTTTCCAAAAAAATACCATAATATATCCTTTGAAAATATAGATATTTTGTCTATGCAACTAAATTATTTTTCTCATAATATTACAAGTTTATTCTCGTAAAACTGACATTTTTCTTTTTTGCCGTTTTTGTACAATTACAGTTTTTTTCAGTTTTTCCAAATACTTAAACATTTTTCCTTCTCTTGACATTTTCACAATTTAATTGTGCAGAAATGACTTTAAAACTTAAAAGTCAACTCCGCTTCACAAATGATTTTTCCCTTAATATTTTGGATTTATTCTTGTAAAATTACTGCTGCTTTTTTTATTTAAGTGTTCTTGTTGTTATAAAAAAAAAAAACAGCCGCAGCCAACAAAAGGCCCCCGGGCCACACTTTGGACACCCCCGGTGTAAAGACCGGGAATGGAATCCCTTTCAATGTAAATACGCGTCAATGCAAAATGGGTGCAGGAGTCATGGGAGCGCCCAGAACCCCTGGGTTGGCACCAGTACGTGTCGTCTACCAACCTCCCCCCTGGGTCCAGATGACCACGCCCTCCCCCAGCCCAGTAAAGAAAGGACCGGAGGAGTGGGCGCTGCCTCAGCAGGTCAATCTAGGTACTGCACAGACCCACAATGCCGGAAAGCGTCCTTTTTTTTAACACTTCTTCTTCTCAGTGGACAACGACCCTCACTTCATAGTGCACCTGCCACGAAGCAACATGGACGTCTGCTTCAACATCGACTCCAAACCCGGACACGTCCTCAACCTGGTGACGGACAGAGGCACAGGTACCACACCCACACCTCTCTGCCTGTTCTTATTGTGAAGGTCTAAGTCCGAGCTCGGGTGCAGGCATGGCGGTGAACGGTCAGCTGATCGGCGCCAAAAAGGAGCACATGGGCAAACGCAGCACCTACTTTGGCGTCATCTCCGTCTACTACCAACCGGCGGGTGTCGCCATCACCATCAGCACCGCCGACATTGCCCTGAGCGACGGCAAGAGCAACTACACTTTCACTTGGGGCGCCACGGCCGACATCGCGCAGGACGGGTAAAGCCCCCACGACCAAGCTGGGTGGGCCGGCCTGATCCGGGGTTTTCCTTCCAGGTTGCGGATCTCCATCGTGAAGGACTGGAGCGTCTCCGTCACCATCAACCACGGCATCCAGGTGATGGTTCTGCTGCACCGCGTGTGGAAGAAACACCCGGTCAACGTGGACTTCCTGGGCCTCTACCTACCCAACGACAACCGCTACTCCACCCTGGTCCACGGCCTCATAGGTACCACAGAACTGCTTTTTTGGCTGCTCGGGAAACCCTGGGGGTGGTTTTAGAAACTGCAGAAGAACAATCACAGTTTACGAGGGGTGCCCAAATGTGCAGCCCGAGGGCCATTGGCAGAACTCTTTTTCACTTACAAGAATAAGGCCAAAATTTTGGGGAAAAAAATGGTAATTTTAATTTTACAAAAATATATTTTTTTATCAGCACAAAGAGATTTTTTCAAAAGTTTGCAAAATATTTTATAAATATATTTTTTTGTACTATTTATTTATATTTCATATTCTTAAAGATATGGACTTAGTTTAATAAAAGAAAGGAAAAAAAAGGAATTACAAGAATAACAACAAAAAATATATATATAATCTATGAGAATAAAATGGCAATATGGAGAAAACAGTTATATTCTAACAAGCAAAAAAAGTATTATTTTCCTTGTATGGATAAATAATGACATTTTGGAAGCGTGGACTTGAAATATTGGAGAATTATATTTATCATTTCTGCGGGGAAAAAGTTATAATATTATGGGAGTAAAGTCAAAATATTACAGGAATGAAGTTATGTCACGTGACTAAAGTGGGGAAGAACCAGTTGATGCTTTCACCGCGCGGGGAGGGAAAGGTTTGGACACCCCCGTGTAGCCGGAGCAGCACGACTTGCAAACTCAAACGTTTATTACTGTAAAGGCGCCAAGCTAGACTTTGTACGCGCAGTCCTGTAAATGTTCGTGTTCACGGGTCAGGTCAGTTCTCCAACGAGCCTGACGTCAACGTGTACGGCATCCACGATGGCGCCGACCCCCTGAAGAAGGAGGCCACCATGGAGGTGAAGGGCAAGGAGGTGCACGTCACACGGTGGGTCATTCCTCCTCCCGTGTTAACAAGAAAGTCACTCTTGTGGCTAAACGGCGCCGTCTGCTGGTTGTCGTCGTCAGGGGCTGGCAGAAGGATTACCGGCGGGACAAGCGGCGCGGGTCGGACGTCTACTGCTGGTTCGTACACAACAGCGGGAAGGGCTTCATCGACGGCCACTACAGCCACTACATCGTCCCTGACCTCTACAGCTTCCTCTGAACGCACCACAAGAATATTTCTCCTCTTTTTGATTTGAAAAGATTATTTTGGTTGATCTAAATCTGTCCTGTAAAGTTCGACTTGATTGTGATTAAACTCTGACACAGTAGAGTTAAGACATAAAAAGAAAGATGGTTCAAGCCAGTTTGGAGAAGTCCTCGTAGGCGACGTCCACTCGCTTGCCCTTGTGCGGACCCTGTGGACAAACACCACACGCTTTTAGTGACGATAAGCATAAAAACCTGCAACAAACACCAACCTGGAAAAAAGTCAAAAAGGGGCGGGGCTTGCAAGTAATAAAACACGTCACTTCTTACTGTGAGTCACTGATTGTACAACTGGCCAATCAGAAGCCTGGACAGGCCCATGTGACCTGGCAGATTACATGACGCAGTCGGCCAGAGTTAGATCGCAGTCCTGTGGTGGAAAGCGTATCGTTGTACAACTGGCCAATCAGAAGCCTGGACAGGCCCATGTGACCTGGCAGATTACATGACGCAGTCGGCCAGAGTTAGATCACAGTCCTGTGGTGGAAAGCGTATCGCCCTGGTCTGGACTGTTTGTTCAGCAACCACCAGGGGGCGACAAACATCCCGATAAAGCAGGGGTGTCCAAACTTTAACGTTGATCTAAACCACGCAGAAAAATGGTCTATATTATTAATAGTGTGTGTGCGATACCACTGATTTTGTAGGCTGGTATCACCAATGCATTCAGTGAATGTAATAATAAAAACAAAAGGAATTGTATTTTATCATTTCAACCCAGAAGTATACCGAGGGGGCGGGGCGATTGACAACCAAGCAAGGCTAGGGTGCAACAACAGAACCCTGTCAAATATTTTGTTTTAGATAGTTAGTTATTTTTATTACAAATATTTAAATAATTTTACACAATACTATATCTTTCTTCTCCTAATATTTTATTCGCCTAAACATTTCCATTTTATTCATGTATTTAAAATATTTGAGTCTTACACTATTTTTTCCGCTTTATACTGTGAATTTATTATCCTAATATTTTTTCCAATTTTGCTTTAGAAGTTGAACAGTATTTTTGGAATGAATAAACGCTCCATTTGCAGCCCGACGAGACGAGACAGTGCGAGCACAAGACACGTACGGAATCCAGCGTGAGCGACGCGCAGAAGTTCTTCTCGTCGATCCCGTCCAACACGGCCTCGGTGTCTCGGTGGCTTCCGTTCAGGATCATCACGCGTTTTCCTGGGGAGAAGTGGTCAGTGACTACAAGCGTTACTAGCGTGGAGACATGGTGGGTACCTGGAGCTGGTATGACCGTCTCCACGTGGTTCTGGTCCAGCTTCAGTTTGTCCCCCGAGTCCGCCATCTTCACCACCGCCGTGAATTTCTCCTGCACTTCCTGCAGCGCAGAAGGAAGGTCACACGGAGCACTTCGGACGACCGTCTGAGGGGCGTGGTTACCATGACAATGGCCTTCTTCTTGTGATACTTGTCTCCCAGCCGCTTGGTGACCACCTTGACGACGATGCCAGGCTGCAGCCAGTGCTCTGTCTTGATTGGCTGCTGCTGCTGCTTCTTCTTCTCCTCCATCTGAGCGAAACAACGCCCTCTCAGCCACGCACACCACAAACATGTGACAGAGATGCACGACATCTTTCCCACCAAACTGATATCAATAACGTTCTGCTTATCCTGATATGATGCTGATAACATTTTCATATCTACTCTTTTTAAAAAGTAGATGTAAGATTAGTTTTTGGCCCCCGAGGTAAGAAGGGGTGGAAGAAATTAGGTTTTGACCAAGTGCAGACCTGTCAAATATCACAACACGACTATCAGGTGACCGGAGTATAGAAGGGGAGGGAGCTACCCGGTGTGGCCCAGCAAGGTGCACTGTATACAGGTACGCGCTCCGAGCAGCCGGTGTGACGCCACGGAGGTCATTAATTCTTTTTTCATATGATTCACTGCTTTGTGATTACAAGCGTCTCTCTCAGCTTCATGTCTAGAACCAGTCGGTACAAGTCGTCATCACGGCTACATCACGGTTCAAATATTGCTTGCTTACTTAACCCCATGTGCTTTTTCGAAAATTAATTCATGAATGATTGATTGCCATTCTTTGGTTGAATATCGGCGGTTCTCAATTACTTTCCGTCATGCCCCCACCGGGGGACAGCACCCCCTCGATTTAAAATACTATCGAGAAACCGAAACCAGCAAAATGCAGCAAACGGCAGAGCAGTGAAGCACACCAGCTTATTCAAGAGTCAAATTGCATGATGAGTACAACAAATTCATACATGTTGGCAGTTCTGCATTCATACTATCATACCGCACCCTCCCACTATCCCAACTATTTGACAAGCACGGGCATTTTTAAGCATAAAAATAGCAAAATTAACTGACTAAAAAAAAAAAAAAAAAAGAAGAAAAAAAAATCCAATTGCGTGTGGTACAGTACATTGGCCACTAGGTGTCAGTAATATGCGGGTGAGACAGATTCCTCGCTAAGGACCCAAGGGGCCACATTTACTGTGAGAGTTTTATTTACATCTTACACGGCTTATTTACTCTACTAGATTGGCTAATATGAGCGTGAGACAATGTGAATTTGAATGCAAGTCTGCGTGTGTAAAACACATTTTCTTACCTCGATGATCTGCTCCAGGGCAGACTTCTTCTTCTTGTCTCTGGCTTCGGACGTGGAGGACGTGTCTTTCCTCTTAACTGATGCGGGTGCCTTCTTCAGAGCGCTGGAGGCCACCAGGGAGCTAAGAGGAGACGAGGCTGGTGTAATACCGCCTCGAAACACTAGAGGGAGGCGGGCGCCACAGACAGTACCTTGACGTGGAAGGACCGGCCAGCGCTGCAGCGGCGCCCAAGTTGAAAGCAACTGCAAGCGGAAGGAGAAAAGGGTAGTGAGGACCTGGTGATGCATTTCTGACGCCACCTGAAAGTGAAACTCACTTTTTTCCTCTTCATTCTCTCGCTTCAGCTCAGTGTAAACCGGATCTTCCTGCAGAAAGAAAAGTGTCGGGACATTCCGGGGGAGGAGCATCCAAGGCGTCGTGACTCACCTCCTCTTCCTTGGCGTTCCGGCCTCGGCGGACCTGCTCCTCGATGAACTTAGCGCTCCTCTCCTCGTCGTCCAGCTCGTGCTTCTTCCTCCTGGCCAGCTCCTCCTGGCGGCGGATGGTCTCGGGGTCGCGGTCGATGTACTGGATGTACCAGCCTTTTGGCGTCTCGTCCACCTTACACAAACCTGACGTGCAACGTGAGCCACTTTCCTCCCTCTACTCTTATTACCGCCTTAAATTCTCCTGGAAGTTCGCTCGATGCTGACCTTGTCTGCCCAGCCACTTGGTAAAGTCGGTGAGCGTCTCCCAGCGCGTGGCGTTCATGTGAATGTGCTCGCGGTCGCTGATGTACTCGTTGTAGACTACGTTGTTGTGCACGCGCTTGGTCCCTGCACGGACACAGACGCTGATGAGGTAACGCATGCGTTGGCACGACACCGACATGCTTGCTAAACTCACCAAAACGTCTCCGCAGCAGCTCCAGAAATCCACTTTTAAATTCACTGAAGCAGGAAAACAACAATTCATTCGCACGGCTGACATGACGTTATTTACTACACACTATATGGGGGTGCCTAAAGTGCGGCCCGGGGGTCATTTGTGGCCCACCGATGGTTTTTAAATGGCCCTTGGCACATTCTGAAAATATCATTGAACACACACAGCCAAGAACCCAACAAAAATGTAAAAAATCTGCAGGACTTTACAAAAAATAAAATAAAAAATATTACTTGAATATTAAAACTTGATAATAATAAACTTGAATGTGCTTTCTGCTTTGTTTGTTTCTAGCCTTTCATCGTTTCATTATAAAACAGTTTTGAGTACCTTGAAAAGCACTATACAAATAAAACGTATCATTATTATTGATAATTTTACAAGAATAATGTCTATTTTTATGAGGAAAAATAATGTAGTAACCTACAGTTTAACATTTAAAAGATGTTTAAATTATGGAAAATGTTATTTTAGTACCAATTTTAGTCAGAAATATTATGTGTACATCTATGATTACTATTACTATTATGTTATTATAATGAAATTATTTTCATAGCATTACTTGAAATATAAATAAAAAAACGTTTTTCTTTTTTCTTTCTGGCCTCTTTTCTTTCTTTTTTAAAAGTAGTGTTATGAGGAACAAATAAAGCTGTCATTTTTGGAAAATCGGGTCATAAAATCATAATACAAAAAAAATTACAAGAAAAAGTTAAAATATTTTAAAAAAACTGCAATTTTTAAAAGAATAACCTTGTCATATTTAGTGGAAAATGTCATTTTAGTTGTAACATTATGACAAACAAAACAATATTAAGTGGCAATTTTTGGAAAAATAGGGTATAACATTATAGATATAATAATGTCAAAATAGTATGGGAATGAAGTCATAAATGCGAGAAAATGTAGAAAAACAAAACATTTGGGGGGAAAAGAGCAAAGTAGAAATGAATAATCGTTTTTTCAACTCTTTTCTTGGAGATAAAAAAAAGTGTATATCTTCTATCCAACTAAAATACGCCCTCTGGTGGCTGCGAGCTGTCATGACGCCAAAGCGATCGGATGGGAAGCCTTGTTTTGAATGCGTGGCCAGATTGTTGCTTTGTTTAACTTCACGCTAAAAGACAGGCCAGCGTTTCTGGAAGGTCAAAGGATTGTGACAAGAACGTACTGCGAGAAGAAGTCCATAAACTTGCGCGGGTTCTCCGAGGCGAGCAGCAGCTGCCGCTGGTGGGACTCGGACATGCAGTGACACTTGAAGCCATTCTGGTAGCACAGGGGCGACAAAAACGAACGCGAACATGAGCATACTCGCAAACAAACATCGCACTCAGCTGCTAGCCGGCTAGCTAGCTAGCTAGCTAGCTAGCTAACAGGGACGACTCACCTCATCCCGGCATTGTTTTTGACACATTTGACAATACCACCTCAACTTCTGGAGACCTTTTGATTTGATCCGGTTGCTTATCGCCTTGGGCGACAGGAAGTCTGCTTTCCCCATTTCGGCGCGGAGGAACTTTCATAAAACACTCGCTTTCTGGCAAAACGTGACGCGAGGGGAAACCGTTTGGCGGTTAGCGCGCCTAAGCTAGAAACTTCCGAGTGTTAGCTGCCGTGGTCTCGCGAGATAACGGTGAAATCATGGCGAATCCCGTGTTGCTTTCACGTCCGTCGGAGAGTTTTTGTGTTTACAGAGCGACGACGTAAACTTCAAATGCTCATTTGAAGGATTTTGGGGTCAATTTTCTTATTGTAACTTTTTTCCCATGACATATTCTCTTTTTATTTACAACCAAATGTTCCAAAAAAAGTCAATTTCATAGAACTATAAACTTCATAACATTAAGGTAATATTTTGTAATATCATGCTACTAAACTTTTTCCTCACAATGAGTTTATTGTTGTAAAATTTCTACTTTTTTTCACTTCATATTTTGACTTTATTCTTGGAAAATTACGGCTGTTTTTTTATTTGTATGTGAACTTTGTGTACATGTTTTTTAATATTTTGACTTTATTCCCATACTATAACTTTTCCCCAAACTTATTTTCCAAAAATGACTTTTGGAAAAAATTCTCATTTTTTGTTTTTCACAGTTTCACAACTTTTGTCTCAAACTTTTAATTTGAAGTATTGACTCTTATAATGTTCTTATGACTTTTAATCTCATTATTAATTCTTTACCTTATTATGACTTTCCTAGCTGACAATTTCAGTTTTTATCTCAAAATTTAGACTTATAAATAGGACTTTTAATCTCACAATTCTGACTTTTTTTGTTTATGACGGTTTATCTTGTAAGTTTGACTTTATCTTGTAATGACTATTTAAAAACTGTGAATTGTCTTATAATTTCGACTTTTTATCTTATGACTTTTAATTTAATAATGACATTAGCTCATAGATTTTGACTTTTTGTCACAATTAAGATTTGTTATAATTTAGACCTTTTAACTCATGATTTCAACCATATAACTTTGATTTATGACCTCTCATAATTTTGACTTACCCCTTAACCATGCCATTATCTCAATTTGTAATTTTTATCTTTTAATTTTGACTTTTTATTTTATAATTCATACTTTTTATCTCATCACTGACCTTTCTCATATTTATGACTTTTATCCCATAATTGGGAGTTTTGAAAAATCCTACAAACATGAATTACCATTGGGATATTCAGTGGCTTCCATACAATACAAGCGTCGGTCATAAAGACTGATTTTTCACTCCACCTCAGTTTATTTGAGCAAAAATGATCTGCAGTTAGTCATGAAACAAGACAACTGAGGAAGTGCAAGGCTGAGCACCAATGCAGAAATAAGAGGGAGTGTGAGGCATTTAATGCTGAAATGTGTTCCTACACATTTGTGTGCACGTACTGTAGTGTTTACGTGTGAGCGAACAGTAGTCGACATGTCAGTGTTCGGATTAACAAGACGTAATAAATTCAAGCCAACTTTGACGTGAGGTCAACACGTAGTTTAAATACTGTTCAGCGCAAACGAGTCCATCAAAGTAAAAAGACGTGTGTTCCTCGCGTCTCGTCGCCAAGAAAAACCCACGCCGGCCTGGCGATACGGTACTTACAGTGTGCACAAAACAAACCCAACATTGCACTTTATCAGGGGCAAAACATGTAAATGATAATCATAGCTGCTCTCTGAGCATGTAGGGGACACAGTGTTATTATTTTCCATTCACGAGCGTCAACATCTAGAAAAATAAAGACGGACCAACTGGTTCCTGTTCCTCTGCTAGTGTGTACATATCAGACTCTAAAAAGATATACTCTTGTATGACTTTGTTGATCAATCACATCCAAAAGTCAAATAAAATAGTCTGCCATATTTTTTGTGATCTTTGAATTCCCTGCAGCGAGTGGAAAGGAGAGAGGCTGGAAGTCGGTAGAAGCCGTCACAGCAGCATGGAGTCCTGCATGGCGAACGCCTCCTGCGCGTTCCTGTAGTGCGCTCCTCCGAACAGCTGGGGGAGCTGTTGCCGTACGACGGGGTGCCGCTCCCGGATGGGCGTGCCGTAACGCTGCGGCCCGTCTGCGTCGGAGAACGTAAACACCTCCACGGGAGACATCTGGGCTTTCTGGAAGCTGGGCGAGCGAGGCATGCCGCTCAGGGACTGAGGGGGCCGCTCCACCTCCGGACCCCATTGGGGCCCGCCCTCTGGATGATACTGGGGGTTTGGCTCGCTTCTCATCTGTCCCTCAAAGATGTAGTCCACACTGGTGTGTGCCTGTGCGGTGGAGGTGAGCTTTTGTAGATAGATGGGGGTGGTGCGCCCCTGGGGCTCCAGCTGCAAGGGTGGTCTCCGAGTGTTCTGGGTGGTGCTGGGCGGAGGCTGCCTGCGGTAGGTTCCAAAAGTGGCTACCAACGCCCTCTCGGAAGAGTTGTTGCTGGGCGGCCGCCTTGTGGTGGCGTATGTTTGATCTTCCATCCTCGCATTGGGGGGTGAAGGGAGACGGGAGGGTGGCGCATAGTGTCTGTAGCCTGGATGAAAGATGGGGACCTCAGTAGTGGTCCTGCCGGGGGAGTGGTAGTGGTTTTGGTTTCCAGGGAAGCCGGTGTAGGCCCCTACAGGGTTATGGTGGGCAAATAAAGGTGGAGGGGGATGCGAAGGTATCATGGATGTTGGCGAAATGACACTCCCGCCAAGACTGGATCCATAAACTGATGGTACACCGTAGGGGGTCTCGCTGAAAGGAGTCCTCATCCTGGATGGAGGTCTCTCCAGCTCCAAGATCTCAAACTCCTGCTCCGGCAGCCCTGGTACGTTGTCGTACTGCGAGGCGTTGGACCCGCGGTCGGCGCCCGGAACAAAGCCTTTGGAGTGCGGCCGGCGGATGAGCTGCTGGGCGTCGTCGAGAGTGAAGGGGGCCGGAGATGTCCCCCGGGTAAGCTGGACCTCTCGGGCCGCCATCGCCTTTGCAGCTTCCAGCTTGGTCTCGGAGGGCTTGAACCAGCGGGGAGTGATGTCTCGGTGAGAACCAGAGTTGTGATTGGCGACAACATGACTCTGATTCTTCCCCCGATCCACTGTGGTCAACAGCGGGACGGGGGTTGGCGCAGAGGGTGGTAACGACCCCCTATCGGGCGAGGTTGAAGCGGGTGGCTTCTGCGTCTCCCTTGAGGCCACCTCTAGTCCACCATCCTTCATGGCAACCTTGCGGTGACGTGTCGGCTTGTCCAGTGAGTTCTGCCGTAACCGACTAGGCGGACGACTACCCCGCTGGCCGTCTGGACTGGGCTGCTTCGGAGACTCGGCGGGCTCAGCGTGGCTCTGCCCGTTGCCCACGTGGTTCACAGCTACTGGCGCCAGCTCAGGAAGCTGCCCTAAAGGCTTCTTGGGAAACTCCTCGTCCTTACCTGGAAGACAAAACCAGCGGTTCCGGGTGAAAATTCTACTCAGGGATGACATCCGAGCATCGATGGCTGGAGACACTGATGAAGAGCCACAACGGGAACACGGATTCATGCAATAACACTGTCATCCAGGCCAAATAAGGAGAGTTACATTCAGGACAACACATCATCTCCACAGGCAAAGGACAGAAAACTAAACGCAGTTTGAGTCGGGTAAAAAAAAAAGGCTGCTGGTGGGCCTCATCAACCAGAGGCATTGGGTCCGGTGAGGGCGACACGGCCGAGCAGAAATCCAGCATCAAGTCTTGGAAAGATAAGCAGAGAGATCGCAGCACTTCACACAAAGCAAAGCAAGAATACAAAAAACACCACGAAAAGGTGTGGGGGGGGGGGAACCCGGGTGCTGCTGGACAGACAAAGCCACAGACAGGACGTACTGAGACGGATGGACATGGAGAGGCAAGACCAGTCAGGATAGCCCACCCGTTACTGTTGTAGGAGCCAATGTGGCCCCCGCTCGTGTTTTTGTAGTTGTTGGCTAACATTGGTTCGGAAGAAGAGGAAGAAGAGAGAGGGAGGGGTTAAGGAGAAGACAGGTTAGAAGACGCTAAGTTGCGGTTCAGCAGGAAGCAGCTCAGCTGTGCAGGTGCTAACGGGCTAATGCATGGGGCAGTGGTGTGGTGACTAAGCTACCTGGCGCTGGCAGCTCCAGCTTGACCCTGCGGAGCTCCGCCATGGAGGCCTGGAGATGCTCGATCACCAGGTCGTCCTCGAAAATGAAATCTTTGGACAGAGACACCTGCAGGAACTCCACCAGCTCCTCCATGGACATCTTCATCAGGCGCTCTGTGGGGGCAAGGGGGGTGAGGACATGGCCGGTTAGCATGGGAAGCGTCCGTGTCAAAGTGGCGACGGCACTGAGGGGACTGACTCCTGTGCAGTTTGAGGACAGTGTAGGACATGGCGGGAAGGAGCCTTTCACCCTCGAGGATGTAGATGTCCCAGATCCTGAGAGTCAGGGTGAAGGGAGTCTGGGGGGCAAAAAAAAGGCTGGAGATATTTGTGGCGACTACTTCATTTGACTTTAGGAGTGACGTACTCACTCTGTCCAGAAAGCATTGGAAGAACCACTTCATGGTGTACAGACTGGTCAGCACCTCCTGGTTGTCCTGCAGCAGCAACAACATCCAACAGAACAACATCAGCAAACTACACGTTCATGCTGACTCCCTCGGCTCTCCGAGTGCACAAACAGATTCAGGTACTCCAAACATCAGGCAGTGTTGATCCTCATCGTTCACCTAAAAAGGTAAAGACTTGACTCGTTCACTAACCCGACATCTCTGAGCCACACAAGAGGAGTGGATCCAATGATGGCGACTCAGCATGTGCCTTTCTACCAACTAGTACTAGTACTCATGAAAAAGTTATATAGTAATTTGATTACTTTTTTGGAAAGTAACTCATAACTATAGCTACTTAAAAAAAACTATCTGAGGAGTACTTGTGTTCAAATTCCTTTTCCGACCAAGTAAAAAGTAACTATAACTAATTAATTTTTTGCCCAACACTGCTGATGAAGTAATTATGTCACTAATGCAATTACTTTTTGTGAAAAGTACCTAGTAACTATGGCTACTTACTTTAAAAAAAAATGTAACTAGCAACTATTTTAAAAAAGTAATACACCCAACGCTGATGATGAAGGAGTAATTGTGTGGACAAGTCAATTACTCTTTAGGGGGAAAAGTAACTAGTAACTGTTTACTTTTTTAAGTAACTTGCAACTATAACTACTTTATTTTAGAGCAATCTGCCCAACACCAATCATGAAGAAGTAATGAAGTTACTTTAACTAGTAACTACACCTCATTACTTTTTCCCCACCCAACAGTGGTGATGAAGTCATTCGGTTACTAATTCAGTGACTTTTTCGGAACAGTAACTATGACTAATTACTTTAACAAACAAGTAACTACAACTATGTTCAAAGAAAGTATTATTGCTAACACCAATTATGTAGGAGTTATTCAGTTACTTCAATTCCATTATGCTAATATGTGTGTGTAAAAATAAAGAAGTAAATGTAAGTACTTAAGAAAAAATGACCGACAGTTGTGAACATTTTTTGGTAACTAGTAACTATGACTAATTACTTGGAAAAGCAGAAGTACATATATGTACTTTACAAAATAATGAGTAGTAATATGACGGTGAAGAAGGAGTCATGGGGTGAGTGTTTTTTGGGGGTCATTGTGTAACTGGAGTGAATACTTGAGGGTTTAGGGTAACTGGGAAGTAACCAGCGAGTCTATAGAGTATGTAGGCCACGAGTAATTGAGTAACACGGCAAGTGTGACGGGCGAGGCGCGTGTCACCAGGTGATGCTTGAGTTTGGGCATCATCTTCTTCATGATGCGGTCGTGGTGTTCCTGGAAGCGCAAGAGCTTGGGGAAGCCGGGAACGAAGAAACCTGCGCCGGGAAGGAAGGAGGGATGAGAAGTTCCTGGCTGCCGGGTGCAAGAAGTTTGCGTGGTGGATACCGTGCATGGCGTGGTTGTGTCCTGACAGCAGCTTGACCAGAGCCCAGAAGGCGTCTTCCTCGTTCATGTAGATGAGGAGCAGCGCTGTGATCTGACTCATGCCCTGGCAGTAGCCCACCTCCTGCACACATACACACACACACGCACGCTGGTGTTACAACGCCGGCCATGCAGGAAGGAGATTCAGCAAGGACGTGGACTCACCACGTTGTACACGGAGTAGGCCGTGAGAACGTGGAAGAGCGCCTGCTGCCTGCAAAGCAAAGCGTTAGCAAGGAGGCGAGGAAGGAGCTCGGCTATCGGCCAACACGGGCACCCACTTGACGTCGTAGCGGTCCCTGAACATGATGTGATCCCTGTAGGTCCGGTTCACGTCCAGGTCGATCTGCCGGATGTCAGGAGACATCCCCCTCGCTCTGGCCTTCAGCTTCTGGAACAAACACGCAGTAGTTGTTAGTAGTTGTCGTATTGGTAGTATTTGAAAGTCTGCTGTGTGCTACGAGGGTTTTGGGACGACGCAAAAACATTGAATCAGTGTTGGGCGGCGTCGCACCTCATATAAGTCCTTCTTCTCCTCCTTTATTTTGGGAATATCCAGCAGCAGGCACCACACCTCCCCTCGGAGCTGCAGTGGAATTCCCTTATAGATCCTGCGGGCGAGCTAGGAGGGAAATCCTCGTTTAGGACACAAAGAGTGTGGAAAGGGCGTACTTTTACAACAAAAAAGTCTGGTTTTTGCTTCCTGCCCCGAGATGAAAGGAACAAATTTGGAGCAGACAGCCTCTCCAAACACCCAAACAAAAATCCTGGCGCCGGATGAAGCGAGACCAAAGCTTCTCGCCTCCTAAAAATGGGGCGAGCAGAGCGGGAAGCGTGACTTGCTGGCCAGCAGAGAAACAACCCACAGGCTTTTTTTTATTTTCATACAATTCTACAAAACATGCAGATTTTTTTTTTACATGTTTTTGACTGAAAAAAATTATCCGTTTTAATTTTTTTCTCTCCTAAAAACACTTGAAAACTTTCACAAACATTTTATTCTCTAAATAAGTACGTTGCAAAAAAAAACAAAACATCTATTTCACAACTTTGCAATTTTTGGACCCAAAAAATCGACATTTGAAATGGTTTACTCTGAAAATGCGCTGTATTTCCTGGAAATAACATCACCAATTTGCAGATTTTTTATCCCCATAATAAACTGGTGCATCTTTGTTCCAAAAAACATATTTTTAAAATCTAAAAATAGCTGTTTCCCCCCCAAACATAAAATAAATCTCTTTCATCATAATAATAATAATAATTATTATTAATAGCTGGCATTTACATTAGCCACACATTTGCAATACATAATAATTATTATTATTAATAGCTGGCATTTACAGTAGCCACACATTTGCAATACAGCATCCATTGCATTACAAAAACCAAATCAAAATTTGTTACATTTGTGTTTGCTTGTTTGTTTTAGAGACCGGTTTATTAAAAAACAACACACATTTCATTGACAAATGTGCAGATTTTTAAAATTAAAATACATTTTATATTTTTCTATGAAAATAGGCATTATTTCTGCAAAAAGTGTTTGATCCCACCAAAACATATTAGTTTTTTATTTTTGTATTTTCCATATTAAAAATAATATATATGTATTTATACACATCTGTTCTACAAAAAGAGGCTGGTTTTCGCCACAAAAAACACGTCTCCTTCACAAACAAGCAGATGTTTCATTACAAACTCAGAACTTAGTAGTTCTTTTCTGCGGATCATTCCCCAGAAGTGGGATATCGTTCATAAATATGTGATGATACAGCTTACGTGTACATACACTCTTTAAAAAGCCCACAATTTGGATGCGTTCATGTCTTTGTGCTTGACTGATATGTTTTTTTCCTCAGGCGTCAACATTTCCACTTTGTTCGGCCTTCCTTGAACGCCCCATAGTTTGACTCTTTTCCATGATCATGAATTAGTAGCGAGCAGGTCTGCATGTTATACAAACAGTATAAAAGTGTGTGAAGCATACTCGGGGATGAAATCCGGACATCACAATTCAACCAACAAGACGACTGCAAATCCTCCTTGTTGACAGGACGCAGGTGAGCTAAGAACAAAGCAGATTTAGCAACTCACCTTCTCGCTGTTCTTGTACTTGTCCCAACTCTTCAACATCTTCAGCCACTTGGTGGTCCTCTCCAGCTCCGTGTGTTTGTGCTGTGGGTGGTGAAGACAAGCGTTAAGGTAAACAAAAATGAAAAAAAAAAGAAAAAAAAAAAAAAAAGAAAATATTTTTTTAGCAAAAGTCTGTAAGGCTGGTGTGTTAAAAATAGTCCTGGATTGAAGTCCTATGGTGTGGATTGATGATTGCAAGAAGAAAAGACACCAGTCTCCTTTTCTTTTCCTCTATATTTTATCTTTTCCTCTGAAAGTAGGCTTTTTTTTCACAAAACATCTCATTCACAAATTTGCAGTTTTTGATTCAAAAACAAATACATTTTAAATGTTTTTTTCTCAGCAGAAAACACATCTTTGGGAAATATGTAGCTTTTTATTCCAAATTTTTTTTTCCCACCAAAAATACGCAGTTTTTTTGGAAACCCATAAAATATACGTTTAACAATTTTTCTCAAAAAACGCATGTCTTTCAGAAATATGCAGATTTTTTATATAAAAAAATATATAGTTCAACCGTATTTGGCAAAAATAGGTGTTTTTTTCTGCAGAAAACAAATAACTATTTTATTTTATCCCCCCCAAATTTGTTTTTTTACACTTTTCTCTGAAAATAAGCCTTTTTTCCTAACAGGAAAGACATCTCATTCATCATACACGGGTAATCATTTATGACTGGCATGTACAGTCAGTGGACCCCCACACACTTACAGTTCAGCATCCACGGCTTTACAACAAAAGCATACATTTTTAAAAATGTCTTTCCCACAGAAAAAACCTGGAGCTGTCCTTTAGCGTGGCTTGAAGGAAGAAAAAACATCAGTCACCTTTTCCTCCAGCGAGTCGTAGGACGGAAGCTCATTCTCACTGAAAACAAGAAGGATGAAAACGTATGTGTCAGCGTTTCCCACACACTGTGAGTAGAAATGGCGGAACGGTGTCGTCATCTAATTAGCTTAACGGGAGACGAAATGCGAATGAAAAACACAACAAAAATGTTGACAACTGCATATGAACTTTATTCCCTCGCTTCTTTTTTATGTCCCAGACAAGACGGAGCCGCCTGTGACTGCTTTCAGATGGGAGGGGGACCTCCAGCAGCACCCGCTGCTCATTGAGAAGAGCCTCTGCTACAAAAGCCTACACTCGTATGTCTTCGGTTCCCTGATAATGCTTTCCCTCAAGCGTTAAGACTGCACACTATATTTGGCAGTCCTTGAACGCACCGCAGTTATGAGACAAAAAAGTGAAACCTACGTACAGTAATTCCTCGTGTATGGCGGATCATTGGTTCCTCACACAACCGTGATAAGTGAAGTAGGACTTAAATATTTTAGTAGCTGGAGCTTGTGTAACATCTTCTCAACACGCTTTTATTATTAGAGCCCTCCAGACACAAAATAACTCAAGTCACATTTACTCTCCTATTACCCAATATAGCAAACATAATGACTTGTAAGACATAAAAAAACCTGTTTATACATCCTAAATATTATTTTTAAAAAACATTTTGGAATCTTGTAGCCATGACACAACATCCCTTTTTTTGAAAAAAGACACAGTAAACCTGTTCAGCACTTTCTAAATACACTTTTTAATATGATTAGAGCCCTCTGGACATGAAATAACACCCCTAGCTTTACACTCCTATAACCCAATAAAGTAAACATAAACCAAATAAGATATAGAAAATCTGTTTATAACCTTCTAAATATGCTTTTTAACATTATTAGAGCCCTCTGGACATGAAATAACACCCCTATCTTTACACTCCTATAACCCAATATACTGTAGTAAAGATAAGACAAACTAAGACATAGAAAATCTGTTTATAACCTTCTAAATACGCTTTTTAACATTATTAGAGCCCTCTAGACATGAAATAACACCCCTGCCTTTACACTCCTATAACCCAATACAATACACATAATATGCAAAAATAATGAGAGGAAATGTGACATAAGACATGTGTTCAAGTGTGTCGGTGTAAATGTGTTCCAGTCCTGGAGAGGAAATGATGTCAGGGGTTCAGAGTTGAGTTTTAGCTTGGTGTGGGCTACGGCTGCAACAGCGGCCCGTTGCAGGGATTATTGTGCCTGCTGTGAGATCGTTCAAAGCTGCGAAAGAAGCCGGTTGCTCTGCCCATCAAATCTGGTGCTTGTGAGTCTCACCCAACATTACAGTAACATTACTGACACCTAGTGACCAGTCCACAATACTACATATTTGTATTTGACTTCTTTCAAACATTTCATGCTTGAGAATGCGTCATTTTTGTAAACACAGTGTGTGTGCGCGTCCTTACTGCAAGAAGCCGAAGCGGTCGATGAGCTTGTACAGGTGGAAGTTGGTGTCCTCCCAGGGTTCCACGGTGGCCTCCTTTCCCTGGAGTGAGCACAGACAGGCCGTTGAGTTGTTTTAAAATGAATGCATGGAGGGGTGCGCTGGATAAATGATGTTTCACAGCGGCAGCAGATGGAAGTGGTAATGTCACGGCGAGGACGTGGAGGCCGTCAGTGGGAAGTGAAATGAAGTCAGAGATCCACATCGCAGTCCGCCCACGCTCCTCCGGGGCATACAATCACTTCTTCTTGATTGGCTGCTGGATCGCCAGCTGAGACACCCTCCACAACACGTGTGTGTGTGTGTGTGTGTGTGCGTGTGTATGCAGGATTCTTCACACTGATCTTTTCTGGTGTGCCTAATAAAGTGGCACAAAAACCCCAAAACAAAACAGAGTACGACCTTGTCATATTTGGCGACGATGTCAGCCCGCTCCTGGTCCAGTTTCACTGCGGAATCCTGCTCATTCTCGGACGCTGTGAAGAGACGGGACAGTCAGTCAGCGGGACGAATTTCACGGCCTCACACTAAATCGTTGCTGTTTGGTGGCTGACTACAGCCTATTCAGAGTAAACATTATATTATTATAGCAAGCATTTTCATGCGTAAAAATCTCTAAAATAAGTAAAATACAGATATAAGACAATCAAAAGACGCAGCAATGCTATGTAGTACTCCACAATGGTCACTAGGTGTCAGTAATGTTACATTGATGAGAGAATACCCACTGCAGGAAGTGCTAGTCTCCAGAAACCGGAACAACAACAAAGAACTCTCCCAATGCTAATGTGTGAATCTATACAATGTCTTATTTTCCTGTATTATGTCTGCTATATTGGGTATTAGGTGTGTTAAGGTGACTATAGGGGTGTTATTTTGTGTCTAGGGGGCTTCAATAACATTAAAAAGCATATTAAGAGGGCGGTACTACCAAAATATTCCTTTTATAAAGAAGGAATTGTGCTTCCTTTTTCGCGGTCGGGTCTGGAAATAATTAACAATTGATAAATGAAGGATTACTGTACATTTATTGATTTATTTGTGGAGGCCCGCCGCAGATGAATTGAACCTCCACAAGTAGAATTGGAGCTAGCTCTTTCGCACCCAATCATTTTTTAATTGGCCCACAGCATGTTCATTCATTCATGCGTTTTCTATACCGCTTATCCTCATTAGGGTCGCGGGTGGCCCACAGCATGTTTCAAATATAATTTAATAATAATATTTAAAAAAACAGCAACATTTGCACTTATTTTACAGGAATAGAGTCAAAATATTAAGCAAAAAGGTTGTAATTTTATCAGAATAATGTTGCAATTGTATTCAGTAACATAAAGTCTTTTTTTATATATATAAAGGTAAAATAAAAAAATAAAAAATAAAATTTTAGTATTTGGGGAATGTAGGTTGGGAAAAAATTATTAATATAACATTAAAATAACTAAAATAAAGTCATTAATCACAAGACGAACATTTAGAAGAAATAATTTGAGGTAGTTGGAAAATAAAAATTAGTATAATGGAAAGAATTATGAAAATAAGAGTTGAAATATACAGAAGAAAAATAAGGTCTTCCAATAAGGGAATTAAATTTTTTTTTTACAAAAAAATCTATGTCATTTTAGTAGCATACACCCATACAGTTACAGTAAAAATAAAGAATAAAATGTTCTTTTTAAAAGTCATAATGTTATGATGAACAAAAAGTTTTAGACAATTAGGTTTGGGAAAATTATATTGGAATAAAAGTCGAAATGTTATAGAAATAAAGTAAAAAACTAAATAATTATATTTAGGAAGATTATTTGCAAATAAAGTTGACGTATACGGAAAATAAACCCTGCAAAAATGGTGATTATTTATTAGTTATTATTAATACTATTTTCACCTACGATATATGACATATGATTTTATTTAAGAAAACATCAAAGTTGCAGCCTTTACTTTAAAGTTTGGACACCCCTGCTTTAAAGTTTTCCGTGTAACGAAAACAAAGCTGAGTGTTCGCTACGGAGCTGCTGTGTGTCTGTGCTGTTACGCAACAAGACAAACTCTCAAAGGCAGAAAAGCCCCCCTCCCCACACCAGGACGCCGCCATGTTCCCATAGCGACGGCGAGTGGAATTCCGCTTGACCTTTTGTGCAACTTCAGCGTGCGTCGCGTTTGTATTCCACAGATAAACGGAGCCGAGACTCGGCGGTGTGACTGTGCACACTTAGCCAGGAAGACAGGAAGTGTCACGCGTTTGCCCCTCCACAATGACGCTAAAGTGCATCATTAGCGTAATAACAAGCTGCAGCGTGTGTTTAAGTGTCGCGCCTCTCGTCCAGCTGCACTGAATAATAACCATCACGTACATGTGTATAAATAATAACAGTGTGGCTTGGACAGAAGATCTCAAAAAATGCAACTGGAGTGTGACCACGCCCCACACACGCACACGCACACGCACACACACACACACACACCAGTGGCTAAAGACAAAAACAATACAACTCATTAGTCTTCAGTAATAGAGTCCACCATCTCAGAGACTCGCGTCTTTTCTGCAGAAAACAACAACCTATTTTCGGGGAATGGGGTTGGGTTGGGTTTTTGGGTTAAAATTCTAAGCTATAAACGGCAAATGTTCCCCACATAGAGGTCCAACCAAAAACAATAAAATAAAATTAAAAAAAGTAATCCCTCACCAATTTGCAACTCAAATTATCTCCATTCTCGCGTTTTTTCAAAAATATAATAGAGGTCAGTAATGTTACACTGATGTTTGTGTAAAACACAAAACAAAAAAGGAGGAACTCTCCCACTGCTAACTTGCGAGCCTACACTGTGTGGTATTTTCTTATATTATGTCTACCAGAGTGGGTAACAGGAGTGAAAAGGTAACGATAGGGGTATTATTTCATGTCTAGAGGGCTCTAATAAGGTTAAAAAGTGTATTAAAAAAGTGGTAAACCGGTTTTCTATGGCTAATAATTCTTATTTTCTCTAATTATGTGTACTATATTGGGTAATAGGAACATAAAGGTTACTATAGGGGTGTTATTTCATGTCTAGAGGGCTCTAATAATGGTAAAAAGCAGATTTAGAAGGTGTAAACAGGTTTTCTATGCGCCAACTGTGAAAACCCCTACTTTGCAAAAATTCACTCATCATGATCAGGTCTGTTTCCGAGGGATTACTGTAAGTGCACGCCAAAGTAATAGGGGGTGCTACAAATCCTAACTTTAAGTCTGTTTTAATCTGTGAGAGGCACAAAAAAAGTAATTTCTGGAAAAACAAAAACTTACGCCTACATAATAATGGAAGCAAAAGAAAAATGGCTGACATGAGTGAAGAACGCGGCGAGAAGGATGATGACACTACGCCACAAAGACGCCATCCTGATACTAACACAAACACTGCCGTGTGATGTACTTTTAGCATGCTAACATAATAGCACGTTATTTTCTTCAAGCAGCACTTAGCGTGCAGGTTACAGGCTGTCACAGTCGGGATGGTACAGTCCTACACACGTCATGTGATGTCACCAAGTTAGCGCGATAGCTTGAAAGTGCAGACAAAGCATTCTGTTACCTCCTTCACTGCCTTGCCATGGACTCCCAGAGTGAGTCAGTGTCTCGGCATGCATGCCTTCAGCCAGGTCCGACCTGAACTAGGCTACCCAACATGCCGGCCGGGCTGAGGAGACTAGGAGCGGGAAGCGGAGCGTGGCGCCCTGCAGAGATGCAGCGGTCACAATGCCAGCACTTGTTTTGCTGCTGAAGACGTCCGTCCCACTCGCAACATTCCCCCACCCAAACACAACAACAACGGGCCCTGTTGGACCCCTCGAGGGTGCGGCTCTGGGACACAAAGGAGGTCGGCCTTCACAGAGACAACATTTGATTCCTTTCATCCTTTCCCAAAACAAAGTAAGAAAACGTGTACTCGATGACAGCGTGATGATTGAAAGCTTGTTGCAAGATGGAGGTGCCACGAGGTGTGCAGCGGCAAAGGCTGGAGGGATGGAAGACTCATGGTTATCAGCCTGCAAACATTAAGCTGACATGAATGGATTTGGTGCTACTTGCTGCCTGAAATGTCTTTTTTTCTCATTATATGTCTACCATATTGGGTAACAAGAGTGTAAAGGAGACTATAGGGGTGTTATTTAATGTCTAGAGGGCTCCAATAATGTTAAAAATCAAATTAAGAAGGTTGTAAACAGGTTTCCTATGCTTTTTCTCCATCAAATAGAGAGTAAAAAGTACATAAAAGTGACTACAGGGAGGTTTTTTCAAGTCTAGAGGGCTGAAATAATGCTAAAAACTTAATTTCTCTTATTACGGTTAATGTATGTGGTAATAGGTGTGTCAAGGTGACCATAGGGGTACAAGTGACAATTCCAACAGGGGCTGAATGCTAACAAAACCTGCTAAAGCGCTACAACTAAAAGTCCTTTTCCGCAATATGAATGAAAAAATGGCATCAAAAGTTCATTGCGAGCTGTGAAAGATTCAACTGTGGACTAGTTCTTTGCATCCCCGGCACATGTACGGGGAGAACATGCAAATTCCACAAAGAGATGACCAACGGAGATTTGAACCCGGCTCTTCCAGATCGCCTGACTGTGTGGCCAACATGATAACCACTTGACCACCGTGCGGCATGTTACCTCAGTCAGCTGGGTTAACCTCCATTATACTTGCGACCCTAATGGGATAAGCGCACAGAAAATGGATGGGTGGATAAAACGCAGCAGGCATAGAGAAACTTGTTTACAACCTTATATATTGTTTAACAATACTAGAAATGAAATAACACCCCTACAGAAACCTTTACACTCACATTACCTAATACAGTAAACATAAAAAAAAATAAAACAACCTTCTAAATATGTAAATATGGTGTTTAACATTATTAGAGGCCTCTAGAAATGAAATACCACTCCTATAGTCACTTTTACACTCCTACTACCCAATGTAGTAGACTTAGGACAAAATGAGATTTATCAGGCATAGAGAAAATTGTTTACAACCTTCTAAAACGGTTTTAACATTAGAGCTCTCTAGACATGACTTAACACCCCTACAGAGTTTTTACCCAATATAGTAGACATAATAATAGAAAATAAAACGTAATATAGAATCATACAAGTTAACATTGAGATAGTTTTTTGCAGTTTGTACTTCCTATTGTGTGCAATACTTCCTGCAGTGGCTATTGTCTCATAATGCAACATTACTGACCCCTAGTGACGAGTGTAAAACACTGCATTTCGTCACAGCATCTTTGAATGGTCTTGTGTTTTATATTTGTATTTTACTTCATTTAGCCATTTTTCTGCATGAATATGTTTCATTTTGGGCAAAAATACATCAAATTTGCTTGAATATGCATTTGTATTTTTTACTAATAACAAGCCATATTCAAACACGAAAGCAATACCGGAATGTCGTTACCGCAAAAAACGATCGCAACATTAACCTTCTTCTATTGCTACAAGTTACTCCTCAGCCGCCTTTATCCACGTTAGAGCACTAAAAAGACTACGTGGGAGTACGGAAGTGTGCGACGAGACAAGTTTTTAGTGAAGAACACACACACCTCCAAACCCAGAGCCCACCCTGCGTCTGGACGGTGACACCAGCTCCTTGACCATCTGCAGCACCTGCATGCTCACAGGGGGTCGGGGCTCGGAGAGGTGAAAGGGCAGAGGATGCGGCGGCGGCTAATGGTTCTCTCTCCCTCCTCAGTCTTGCTCGGGCCCGGCACCGCCGATGGAATCATCCCCGAACCCGCAACGGGACGCCCCGCGCCGGTGTGTGCCGTAAGACACTGCATCCCCCTCCCCTTCTCGGCGGCGCCGTGCGTGTTCACCGGTCTTTGCCGTCCTCAGATGCTCTCGGCTGCTCCTTCTCCATAAATAAAAGAGATGCCCCCCCCGCCCCTCCTTCTCCAAGTGAAAGTGGCGAAGGATGTCACCGGGTGAGTGACGGCGAAATGCTCTTCACTCCGGCAGGGAGGCACGCCGCCGTCAGCCTTCTCTTCTCCGCTTCAAAAAGAGCGCTGTCCTCTCCTCGCGTCCTTTAAATTCAAATTAACGTGCGCCTCCGCTCTCTCTCACTCCCTCCCCCCTTCCTCACGTGCAGGCATGGTAACAGGAAGCTGGTCACATGTCCAGGAAGCACACGCCCTCGCACGTTTCAATCAGCCTGCTAGCTTGTCTTGTTGGAAAAGTAAGACAAAGTGATGGTGTAAATGATCCCAGCATCCTCCACCGGTCGCTCGGCAATGACCTTGAGCGGAAAGACGCACTTCCCGCTCCCTTCACACGCGGCGGTGGCGTGGTGGGTGACAGCGTGCCCTGGCGACGGAGGGGCTCGCGCCGACACAGAAGCTCTAATTACTCGGTCGCCGGATGCTGTTGCCATGCCTCCCGATCCCGGTTGCTAGGCTGTGACCCAAACAGCAACACCGGCGGTTATTAAAAGTCCACTTCGAGGAGGAAAGCACTGGAAGCTGAGCGACGACGGCGGGCGTGGAGAGGCCTTGTCAGAAACGCTACATCAATAACGGCCGAGAGGAGAAGCCCGACCATCGGCATTACGGCGGCTAATTCATTCGCCTCAAGAGCGCCAACAATCAATAATCGCCTGCGATGAACTAGAATTCCACGTCATCAAGTACACGACGCTCAACTTCAGCTCGTCTCGCTGGAAAAGACAACACGACCGGCACTTCCTGTGGTGGAAGTCACATGACCACCCCCTGTAAAGCAGTGTTAGTGGGCCGGTACTTTCCACAGGGGGGTCCAAACTTCTTCTCCTCCCGAGAGGGCCACATAATGAAAAACTAAGGAATGCAATTTTGACATTTTTCAACTTTGTGCTATTTTACCCCCCATGTTTGCCAAAAAGATCAACTTTTTGCTATTTTATTTTTATTTGTTGTTTCTCATAATGTTATGAGTTTCTTATATTATATTTCAACGCAGGTAAAAAGATGGTACGTTATTTATTAGTTCAATATCTTCTTCATTTCTTGTATTATTTGGACCATAATATTAAGTTTTTCCTCAAGCTAATTTAGCTAAAAAACAACTTTTTTATGTTTGTCATAATATTACACCTGTAAAAAATACAACTCCCTGCTACTCATAATATTACAATTCTCTTCCTGTAAACGTTTAGCAATATTCCCATAATATTATAACAAGAGCATTTTCCAAAAGTGACAACTTTAGTTAGTTAGTTTCTCATAATACTACGACTTTAACAGAAATATATCATTAACTCTCTGCTATTCATTCACAGGGTGGGCCAAAAGTAGGGCTACAGTTGAGACAATTTATATTTATTAGACATTTATTTACATATAATTACATGCTAGACATTTTAACTGGAAGTGCTCAAATAAATATGGTATGACATATAAAACAACTCCATGCTACTAAAATGACATGATTTTCCGGGTAATATTGCGAGCTTATCCTCATAAAAGTGCAGCTTTTTTCTGGCTGGAATAGAACTTTTTTCTCTTAATATTTCCACTTTATTCTCCTAAAATGTTGTGTTTATTTTTTAATTTTCCGACTATTGCGACTTTCTTCTTGGAAATGTTGTTCTTGTAATATCGTGATGTTATTCCCATATTTTGTCTTTATTTCCTTAATATCATAACTTTTCCCTAAGCTAATTTTCCAAAAATGACACGTGTTTTGTTTTTCCGTCAACATTTCAGCTTTATGCTAAAATGACAATTTCTTCTTTTGAAATGACATTTTTAGATCGTACGGCGGGTTAATAATAAAACAGCCCCCCGGTATGCGTGTCGGCCACCCGTGTATTACTACTTATGTTGAGGAGCGCGGAGGTAAGTCAGCACCCTCGCTGCGGCTTTTTAACATCATCATTAAAGCACTCGTGCCCCCGGGCTCCTTTCCTCTCCCTGCCATCTCCCTACTGGGAGATGTAATCATAATCCAGCAAGGCTTCCTTCCTGTCAGCGCACACACACACACACACACACACACACACGCACACACACGCACACAAGCAAGCATCTTTCATCACTAGAAGACAGAAAAGGGTGAAAAGGAGGGCGGGAGGATGAACCACATTCCGATACACACTCTTGTGTTTTTAGGGCTTGTGAGTGGTTGACGGGAAACATTAAAACTGTAAAAAAAAAAAAAAAAAAAGTTGACTAAAGCTTCCCTCGGTCTCATTTCCTCTCACAGGGAGAGTTGGGATGCGGACTGGTGAAAACAACCTCCGCTATCAAACCACAGCTAATTCCTCACCGTCCCGGCGAGTTGATGAACCTGATGAACCACGGAGAGCACGCTTTCCGCTTCTACGTGCTGCCTTCATGGGCCGCCATTTGGCCAGTAAAAAAAGGAAACACAAAAAGGCAAACTCTACAGTAATTTCACAACAATACAGTCCAAATATTAACAGAAAAAAAGTTCTGATCCACGAGAAAAAGTCCACATTTTACAAGAATAATGCGGTAATATTACACTGATGTTATTTAAGTAGCAGAAAATTCACTTTTATTGTCATATTACATATAGATATAATGCTATGAGAATAAAGTCATATTATCAGAAGAAAAAAAAACTGAAATACAAAAAAGCAGCAGAAATGAAAAAAATAGCTGTAATTTTACAAGAAAAAGTCAAAATATTAAGAAAACAGGCAGTATTGCAACAAGAAACTAAGTCAAAATTTTACAAACACAGGTGAAAATATATATAAGAAAATATTTCCCCCCCCCAAGTCATAATTTTATGACAAACAAAACAAAATAAAATTGTAATAAAAAAAATTAAAAAAAAGCAAAATACTATGGGACTGCAGTCATAATATTACCAGGAGAAAATTGACAAATATTATTTATAAAGAACATTTAAATGTTTGGAAAAAGAACAGCATTAATGGGAGGGAAAAAGTCTACAATTACGAGAAGAAAATCTACAAGAAGAAAGGTGAAATAGTTGAAAAATAAATAGTAAAAAAACAGCTTTCATTTGACAAGAATAAAGTCAAAGTAATAAGAGGAAAAAAGGCGTATTGCATTGAGAGAAAATATTAGCTGTCATTTCAGTAGCATAGACTTGAAATATTAAAGAAAAAGTGTTTGTCAAATTTGTCATTTTTGGAAAAGTAGCTTGGGAGAAAAGTCCAACTATTATGGGAAGAGAATGATTATTCAGAAAGCTGAAATATTTGAGAAAATGTGATGTTTTTTGAATTTTAGTAGATATAACTTGACTCCACCCTCCTCACGTAGAATCTGGCGAGGCGTCAGGTTGAGAGGAACCACACGAGGCTGCCAAGGCGATGCTCACACCTGTGCAGTGTGTGTGAAACGCAGGACTTTACCGAGTGACAATAAGCTAGGTCCCAAAACGGAAGAAGCATCGGAGAGCACGCCTGACGCCGCCCGGGGACTAGTTCGTGTAACGAGCTCGGGATATCAGCATCGTCGAGCGTCTGCGCCCTTCAAGTGACTTCATCAAAAGGTCCACATGAATTATTTAGAGAAGCTGCTTGTGCCACGGCGCAGGCGGCTTCGCTTGCGACCAAAACGAGTGAACTAAACCAAGTCTACAGTTTTACACAAAATGCAGCACAACAATCCCTCGCCAACTCACGCTGTTTCACCAACATACTGAGTCTTAAATTTGGCTGTTTCACGGTTGAACATTATTAGCCTAATGAAGGATTTACAAGCATAAAGTTTGCTAAATGAAGTAACAAATACAAGGCATTTGCAGTACTCTACACTGGTCACTAGGCGTCACTATATTGGCTAATACGAGTGTAAAGGTGACTATACGGTTGTTATTTCAGGTCTAGAGGGCTCTAATAAACTTTAAAAGCACATTTAGTAGGTTGTAAACAGGTTTTTGCATGACTTGTGTCTTATTTATTCTCATGTCTACTATATTGGGTAGTAGGAGGGTATAGGTGATTATAGGGTTGTTATTTCATGTCTAGGTGGCTCTAATATTGTTAAAATGATATTTAGAAGTTAAAAAACAGGTTCTATAGTCCTATTTTCTCCTATTATGCCTACTATGCTAAGTAAAATGATTGTAAAAATTACTTTTGAGGTGTTATTTCATGACTAAAGGGCTCTAATAATGGTAAAAAGTGTAGTTAGAATGTCCGATTACAGGATTTCTATGACAAATGTCTTATTATCTCTTATGATGTCTGATATATTGGGTAGTAGGAGTGTAATGGTGACCATAGGGATGTTATTTTATGTCTAGATGACCCTAATAATGATAAAAAGGGCATTTAGAAAGCCGTAAACATGGTTTCAATGTCTTTTGTCCTTTTTTCTCTTATTTATACTATATTGTTGATAGGAGTGTAAAAGTGACTATATGGGTGCTATTTCATGTCGAAATGGCTCTAATAATGTTAAAAAATGTATTTAGAATGGTGTAAAGTTGTTTCTATGCTCCAACTTCCAAACTACTCAATTTACAAATAAGGATTCCTGCTATGACGCAGAAACTGACTCTTCCCAGTTGGGTCTGGAACCAATTAACCGCCATAAACAAAAAAATATGCTACAATATAAACAGATATATAGAATAACAGAAAGAAGGCAAGACGCACAAGATTTGCAAAGTTACGGATGTGGATATGAATACAAATAGAAGTGCATAGGAAGTCAATTAACATTATATGCACTAGGACAGAAGACAGGATAGCACAACACACACACACACACACGCACACACACACACATTAAAAGAGAAAAAGAAGCTAAACCACGAAGATGCTATATTCCCCCCTCTGCTCATCCTGCTTGCTTTTGTCCATTTCCATCACTTACAATCAATCAGATCAACTTCCTAACCACACACGCACACACACTCACCACACGTTTGTGTGCTTGCGTACGGCCAGCAGGGCGTGCGGAAGAAAAGGAGGTAATCGGGTTAAAGCTCTCAGCACGTCACTTCAACGCTGTGCGCTTAATCCAATCACACTCCAGTCGAGGTGGGTTGCCCTGGCAACGCATACCCACGCCCTCACCTCACCACCCCCCTTCAGGTGGCACCAAAACGGGTTTAGAACCCCCCATGCCCGGAGGCGACTGTTGGCTGGTGTGTTGTAAACACGAGCCTGCTTTGTGCAGAAGAGGTAATGGTTGAAATCCAACTCGTGTTGGTGGCATCACCGGATTGGGATCATCACCTCCCCCAGGGAGGTCCTCCATCATCATCCACGGTACATGAAGTTGATGGAACGCAGGCATTTGCCCTCCCATGATGCTTTGCAGTGTGAGCTATGACTAATGACGCTGATGCTAAGGTTGCTGAAGCGTTTTGCAAAGGAGATGTCAGTTTTTGACATCTTTTTTTTTTTTTAAAGAAACAACAGAAGAAAGTCCAGTTGTATTTCTGAACATATATTTTTTCAAATTATTTCCAAGCAAAAACATGTTACACCGCCACCACACATAGATTACAGACCTGCTAGTGTCATAGCTATACTGCCACCGGCCACTAGGGGGCATATTTGCACGGTGACTACTATGCGATACGATGCATTGACCAGCGTTTACAATTGTCACGCCCGAGACCTTCCGGTACTCACTCATGATGGGAGCCCGGGGGTGGGAGGGCGGATGGGGGCCCAGGCGGCACGGTGCTCGGGACAGGTGAGCTCGTTTTCCACTGGATCCTTCCACGAGGCACTCATGACCTGGTGAGAGCGAAGCGGGAAAGAGCGGGTCAGGTTATTTCTGTAAAATATGACACGCACAGAACATCACATACACACACACTTTAATAAAGTGTGTGTTGCTATATGGCGCACTAAATGGGCTTTTGAGTTGTGCGATGCCGGCTCAATAAAGTGGCCTTTCAACACAAAAACATCATTCAGCGTGTTGCTGAAGAGGCAACGCACACGCCGCTCGCAGGAAGAAAGCGTCTGGAAACTCATTTTGTGGTCCTTGACCCCGCCTGACGGCCGCAGGCCTTTTCCATTTCCTGTGCATGGCTCAGACCAAACAACAGACCCAAAACCAACTATTTACTATTGAGGCCTTACCTGACACGTGGAATACATGTGGCTTTCACTTCCTTTGCCCAGATGGTGAAAATAATATTTGTTGTCAGAAAACATTGTCATTTTTAGCCAGTAATCTCGCTAACAACAAAGAACTACCATTCTACAGTACGCGGTGTGTAAAGCTAACTAGAGGGGTGTTATTTCATGTCTCGAGGACTCTAATAATGTTTTTCAAAAGAAATGTACCAGGTCATAGACATGTTTAATATACCTAATGTCTTATTTTGTCTTATTATGTCTACTATATTGGGTAACAGGAGTGTAAAGGTGACTATAGGGGTGCTATTTCATGCCTAGAGGGCTCTAATAGTGGTAATAAGCATATTGAGGAGGTTGTAAACATGTTGACTATGCCTAATAGGTCTTATTATCTCTTATTATCTTTACTATATTGGGGATAGGTGTGTATAGGGAGTTATAGGTGTGTTGTTTTGTGTCTAGAGGCCTGTAATAATGTTAAAAACTGTATTTAGAAGGTGGTTTTCAGTTTTCCATATCTAGTATCTTATTTTCTTTTATTATGTCTACTATATTGTGTAATAGGCGTGTAAAGGTGACTATAGGGATGTTATTTCATGTCTAGGTGGCTCTAATCTAATCTGCAATCTAATCTCTAATATGCACCACATAGCAGGGTAATGGTTTGTGCGTTTGTAAGTATTACATGGACAGACATTACAGTAAGTAGTGAAATGATGGGCTGTATTTCGCGTGGGAAAGGGGGTGCAAGCTGAGCCCTGGAAAGGACCCGCACGGACACAATGGCACCAAGACAAGCTGATGAGGCAAATAGTTTGAGGCTGACACATCCTGCGGGTCCATCACAGCCTAAAGACCACCACCACCACGGACCAGGAAGGCCGACGTCCAAGTGACGAGGAGGAAGGATGATTGTTGTCCCTGCTTACTGGGTCAGAGGAGGTCTGCATGCGGGGCCAGATTGCGGCACACTCCCACACATGCCCGCTGTTGTCAAAGCCAAAGCCTCTGACGGCAGCTAAGCCGCATTATCCTGAGGCAGAACAGGAGGAGGATGGAAAGACACACCACTGTCAAGCGTGCGGCACCACTTCCTGCCCCCATTTTCAAAATAAGACGCATCGCCTGTGGGTGGTCCCATCCTCCACAGTGATTTGATGCTTTCTTAGACTTTAGTGCTCATTACTGTCAATTACTGAATATTGATGCAGCATTGGGGCCGAGAAAAAAAAAAAACAACAATTTGTGATATGATATAATGTAATATAGTGAGACTTACTTGAAGACAGGTTAGCTCCTCTTATGAGAGCTCATTTACCTGAAATCCGTTCAAGAACTGGCCTCACCGCGCTCCTAACGCCGTCTTTTCCCTCCACACAGACAAAGCTCCATCAATACAGGAGCGCCACCCACATCAGACTCTATCGGCTACATTCATTTTTCATTACCCCTTCGTCTTCTTTTTAAAACATCTATAACAATCGCCTTGTTTTACTTCGCTAACGTTAGCCTAGCGGCATCACGGTGATCGACAGCAACTCTCAGCCAATCGGCACGATCGGAGCGCGTAAAGTGAGCCAATGAGAAGCTGCGGTTGGTGGTCCATGGGTATCAGCGATTCCTGCGCGCGAGGCTGCTGAAGGGGGTGGGGCGTCAGATAAACCCGGCACGCGAATCTCAACCGGAAGTAACGCGAAGTAGTTGACAAAGTAAAACGCCAGAGGTTCTCCATGACAACGATTACGGAAGTAGAAAGTACATTTCCTGCCACACATTGAGCTACACCGCATTTAGTTGATCCTCACCACTAGCGGAACAACATATCTCAATGCAAGTTCGCGACGTTTGTCACAAAACAACATTTGTAAACACCGCGTGTATTTTGTAGGAAACCACCGGAAGTAGAGTGCCGCGAGTCAGCTAGCTCAACAGTGGTGGGTTTGGCTAGGTAGGCCTCAGCGAACACAAATAAACAAAGTTCACAATAATAAAACTATTCCTCGGCGTAAACGAAAAAGGTCCTTAATTTGAAAAAACTAAAGCGTAGCGACTGGCGTGGCCATGTTTCAGTTGACTTTGCCAAGCCATCCGGAGCGCCGTCATTCGCGCGGTGCACCGCCGTGTCCCCCCCCACACCCCCGTGACAGATGCCTCGCAGCCCGGACAACAACTTCCACTCTCCCCGCCAAACGCCTCCGCCACGGAGGCCTCCGCCGAGCCTCACCTCGCGTTCAACTCGACGGGGGTCCTCTGGTCCATCACGCCGGCGCGGCTCCCTCCCTGCCCCGCCATGTCCGCGCTGCCGTAACAGGAAGTCCGGGCCGCTTGTGAAACTCTGCGGCGGAGGAGCACCGCAGGCAGCCAGGTAGCAATGCGCCGCCCGCAGGACGACCATGACACCTCCGCGCGGAGGAGGGGAACCGCCAGCCTCCACACTTCCGGTCTTGGACCAGTCTGACTGTGGAACACAAACTACAGTACCTTTTAGATCAAAAGTACTGGAAAAAAGGAAGCCAAAGGGACGTTCTTGTGGCTATTTCATGTGAACTTTAATGAAAGTGTTAATAAAACTGCAAAAAGTAACACAAACATGCAAACAAATACATTTCTGTGTTTGAGGAAGGCGCATAAAATTGCAATTATGAAATATGCAATCAGATATTATATTTTACAGCCCAGGGTGTCTCTAAGCCAAAGCTGGGCGGGATAGGCCCCATCTTGTTATATGACATGTTATATCACTTCAGAGTCTATGATGATGACATCAGGCGCCATTTTATCCTGCAAATGTTGAGTTGTGGGTGAGAGAGGGTCTGCGGCGTCCCGTCAGTGACCAATAAAGGGATTCCAATGTCTTTATCCGTTTCCTCTCCCCACCGAGCCCTGTCAACGCTCGGCCCGGGTCTCCCATCGGTTTGTATTGGACGCGTCCGTCGCCCGTCAGGCACGCGCCTTGAAGGGAAAAACAAACAAGCAGCCAATTTGAGGAAGCAGAGCATTAAATCAATGGAAGTCACATGACTGCGCCGACGGTGACGTGTGTCCTGCCAGGCTTATTTTGTGCTAGCAAGTAATTTAGTAAGTGATTGTTAAAAAAACAAAGAAATCCAAGATGACAAGAGCATCGTTGGAGCTGTAAGACCAAAACTTCCATGCGTTGGGATTAAAAATGCATTAGAAGACCAAGAGGTCACCAGCCTGCTCAGCGCCGTGCCTGCCTGCGTCCACTAGATGGCAGCATCGCACCCCAGTCGCTCCAATCCCGAAGCCCGCAGGCCCTTCTTGCTTCTGAAAGCAACACGTGCTTCTCCTCCCATTGGCCATGTTTTCAAATCATTATGTTTCCATTTTCTTCTTGTAACATTGTGACTTTATTGCCATAACACAGCTAATTTTCACCAACAACACATGCGGATTTTGTTTTGCTTGTTTTTCATAACATTTTTAAAATGTTATTAACTGGATGTTAGAAAACTGGCATTTTTTTCCTTTGGCGAGTTTATTTTTGTAAATGCACCCTATTTTCTCTTTGCAATGCAACTTTTCTCTCTTAGTATTTGGACTTCTTTGTCCCAAAACTAAAGCTGTTTTTTCATTTTTCCATGTCTACTGTTTGTTAATTTCCAACGACTCCGTTCTCTTCCCGTAATTCTCACTTGAATCCCACTTCAAACACAATTTTCCAAAAATGACAAGATGGTTCATGTTTGTCATGATATTATGACTTTAAAAGGACGTTAATAATGAATTTTCCAGTTTGAGTACAACTTTTCCCCCTCAATATGTTTTATTTATTACTATGTGAACTTTCTTCTTGTAGTATTATGACTTCATTCCCGTAAGATTGCAGCTCTTTCCCCAAAATCATTTACCATCACTACTTTTGCTCTTTAATATTTCACGTCCACGCTATTAAAATGACATTATTATTATTATGAGTTTGTTTTGGTAAAATTGCACCCTTTTGGTCTTCATTTTTGGACTTTATTCTTGTTTTTTTCCCACAAGTTCTACTTTCATTGGTTGTGCATTTTCCACTACTATTTATGACTTCCTTCCCATAATACTTTGAGGTTTTTTTTTCTAATTTAATTTTTCGCAATTCATTTCTTGTTTTGTTTGTCAAAGTATTACAATTTTTTTCAATTTGTGCAGCTGGTTCTGGAAAAAAACTCTTGTTCTTGTAATTCTGACTTAATTTCCAGAATATTTTGACTTTATTCCCATAGCTTTTCCCCCCAAGCTACTTTTCCCGACAATACAGCTTTACGTTGTTTTTTCCCATAATATTGGGACGTTTATTCCACTTTTTTGCTCGTAAAACGCCTGCTGATAGTTCTGCCACCAGAACGTGCCGTGGGCCGCGGAGGCTTTTCTCGGTGCTCTCGGCGGCTTTCCATTGATCCACTTTGCCTAAAAATAGTCATCTTCCAACTGTGAGCCGGTCTTTGTTCCGCCTCCGTGCTGGGACGGGACGGCTCTCGGAAACGGCCAACACGGAGGAAGACTTTTGCATCACCTGCCGTGGACGCGTGAAAAAGGACTCAATAAGCGGCAATAACATCCAAAGAGCAAATCTCGTGCAGGGAAATCAAATCCGGAGCCGCGGACATTTTGTTGAATTAGGAGCCACGCGTTGATAATAACCGAGGCGTAATATTGAGCAGGATCCACAAACGGAGGGCAGATTACTGTGCCTCAACTTCCCAATCAATATTTAATAAGAGACGTGCCCGACCGAAAGCCCATAATGCGGCGCCGCGTGGATATTTGATCTGTCAGCTTATTGGCGGCGAAGGAAACACGCCGCTGATTTATTGCACCCATATGTCCTTGCAAGCAAACGCGGCGTCACGTGACCTTTCACCTCCAGCCCCCTGTTGGGACGGGAGGGCAAAACATTTGAGAAATATTCCGACTAATCACAAAAACATTCACTACATGCTAACATGCCAATGCTAACATGTGTGAGTATATATCATGTCTGCTATATTGGCAAGAGGAGTGTAAAGGCGACTCTAGGGGTGCTATTTCATGTCCAGAGGGCTCTAATAATGCTAAAACCAGTATTTAGAAGGTTGCTAGAATGTTGACTATGCCCTATTTTCTCTTATTGTGTCCACTATATTGGATTATGGGTGTAAAGGTGACTATAGGGGTGCTATTTTAATGTCTAGAGGGCTCTAATACAATTAAAAAGTGTATTTAGAAGGTTGTAAACAGGTTTTGTATGCCCAATGTGTCTGATTTTCTCTCATTATGTCTACTACATTGGGTAGTAGGAGAGTGTAGGTGACTATAGGGGTGCTTTGTCCTGTCTAGAGGAGTCTAATAATGTTAAAAACATATTTAGATCACTTTAAAAAAGTTTTCCATGGCAGATAGGTCTTATTTTCTTATTGTGTCTACAAATGTGATTAATTTTTACTTCGAGGGCTTTAATAATGTTAAAAAGTGTATTTAGAAGGTTGCAAAGAGGTTTTGTATGTCTTATTTTCTTTTATTATGTCTACTGTGGTGGGTAATAGGAGTGTAAAGGTGACTATAGGGGTGTTATTTCATGTCTAGAGGGCTCTAATAATGTCAAAAAGTGTATTTTGAAAGTGCTAAACAAGTTTTTGATGCCTAATATGTCTTATTCTCCACTACTAGGTGTACTATATTGGGTAATAGGAGTGTAAAGGTGACTATAGGGGTGTTATTTCATGTCTAGAGAGCTCTAATAATGTCAAAAAGTGTATTTAGAAGGTGGTAAACAAGTATTTGATGCCTAATATGTCTTATTCTCCACTACTATGTGTACTATATTGGGTAATAGGAGCGTAAAGGTGACTATAGGGGTGTTATTTCATGTGTAGAGGGCTCTAATAATGTCAAAAAGTGTATTTAGAAGGTGGTAAACAAGTATTTGATGCCTAATATGTCTTATTCTCCACTACTATGTGTACTCTATCGGGTAATAGGAGCGTAAAGGTGACTTGGGGTGCAATGTTGTATTTTCCGGCCCGGCCAAATGTGACGACGGGAGAGGGTGGGCAAAGAGGCGACACGGAGAAAGAGAGAGAGCGAGCGAGGCGGAGTATTAGGAAAAATGTTTTAATATAGGAGACAGAAGCAAAAAACGGCATCACACAAGAACAAACGTTTACAAAAATAATTGTGACTGCTGGAGCTACACACTCAAGTTCACGGAGAGGACAGAGAAACGTTCAAAGCAAAGCAAACCAAGGAACCCACTCAAGGTGACCCCATACTTGTGTGTGCATGGCGACGGCAAAGGCTGCATGGCTCCCAAACAAACGTCCTACAAGCCAGGAAGGGAAAGAAACTTCTAGAAAACCTGATGGGAGGGGCTGGGGGTGGGGCCACACAAACAGCAGGGGGGTCTTGTTTTTGTATTTTTTGCGTATGCTTGAATCTCCAGTATAAAAAGTAGCACTGGTAGAAAATGATGCATAAGTACAATCAGTTGTAGAAAGCCTGCATGTTGTCGTCCCGTCCCGTCCCGTCCCGTCCCGCCCGCGCTGGCAAACAAACACGCATCACGCTAACTTTGGCTTCTCTCGACACCACGACGACCGGCTAGAACCACAGAGTGGGAAAGAAAAGACGCCACAAGCTTCATCTGCACAAAGGAGGGAACACAAACACGTTGGATATATTCTCCCAAAAAAAGCCCCGGAGAAACAAAGCACAAGATTCTTCTGGCTCGTGGAGGACAGGAGACACCAGATCACGAGCAGCAGGACAGCCCCCGAGTGACACGCCCCCGCCCCGCCCCGCCCCGCCCACCACCTTGTGCTTGGGACTCACGTGGACTTCCTTGCTTCCTTGCTTCCTTGCTTCCTTCCTTCCTTGCTTCCTTCCTTCCTCACACAGTTTGGTGGTTGAATCAAATCTATTATTTGTCAGAATCCCGCAAACTTCAGCTGTTTTTTTTCCTTATTGAACATAAAAATGGCAAAACTTTTTCCCTCCAGTGAAAAATGAACTTTAATATGGAATATTAATATCAGCTTCACTTTCTCTCTTCTGGAATTAACTTCATCATATTTTGACTTTATTCCAGAACTTTCCCCCAAAATGACCACTTTGTTTTTTATGACTTGGAAAAAAAATTCCAGCCGTCTTCTTGCAAATGTTCTTCCTGGAATTCTGACATTATTCCCGTCATATTTGAACTTTATTCCCACAATATGATTTCCTTTTTCCTGCATGCAAATCTTACACATTCATGTTGGTTTGTTTTCCTTATCTTAACATTTTTTCACAAAGTGAATTTCATTGTATATATTTATTAGTTTATTTCCTCGGTTTGCTTGGTTCTGATAATATTATGACTTTTAAAAACAAGGTTTTTTTCCATTACTGTTTTGATTTTATTCATGTCAATTTTTTTGTTTAGTTTTGTATTTTGTTGATTTAAAATCCATTTAAATTCATGTATTTATATTAAACACAAGTCATACTTTACGCTCCTAAAATGATATTTCCCTTCATATTATTTATTATACATTTATGCATATTTTATGTACATTTAATGTACATTTTCAGTTTTAGTATTTTGTTCATTTAATATCCACTTAAACGAATGGATTTCTATGAAATATTTTGGCTTTATGCTCCTAAAATGACATTATTTTTCCTCATGATAGTTTATTCTGCTAAAATGTAAGAATTATTTTTGGGATTTTATTCATGTAAAATGATTTTTTTAAATTAATTTTTGCTTGATTATTTCAAATGTATGCTTTTTATCCCCCCACCCCCATAATATTATGTTATTCTTGTAAAGTTATAAACATTGGTACTGTATTAGTGTAAAATTACGCAGATGTTTCCATTTTTGTTGTTTTTTAAAAAGTTAAATATGTTTAGAATGCGGGGCGCCGGGCCGCACTTTGGGCACCCCTGAGTTAGACATGACGTACTTTCCGTCTGTTTATTTACCAACCGGCCCACTTAGGGCTGAAGCAACCCTCCTTTTGTCTTCCTGCGCCGCCCCCCTCAGGCCGCCCAAACCTCCCGACCCCGACCGGGACCTCGTCGGGAGAGGAGGAGTTGATGAAGGACATTTTGCACGATTCCGATAAAAGCGCCCCTCCCTGTTTAAGGCGAGCTCGTGTAGAAAAGAATTTCTTTGTTTTTTTTTTAAGGGAGGGCCGTGTAAACATTTAGACTCCGCCCACGCGCGTGTGTGCGTGTATGTGTGTGTGTGTGTGTGGGGGGGGGTCCGTGCGGGTTTGGTCTTCACACTCGGGGGCTCTCGTGCGCAACAACAACAACAACAAAGTGAGAGTGTGCACGTGTGTGTGCGTGTGATAGATATATTATATATATTCATATATGACACATGGGCACTTCTTTTTTTGTACATTTTTACAAAGAAAAGAAATCCAAAGAAAAGGCAAACATGACATTTCAGGCAACAAGACCACAGCAAGTTAACAAACGGGTTTTTCCTTTTCTTCTGGAAATCGAGAACTTTTTTTGGGGTGTTTTTTGTTTTTTTAAATAGGAGGGACTCCATAGAAAACAACACAGATAATAAAATAGCGTGTAATCAAATCATCATGTCACGAGAAGAAGAAGAAGAAGAAGAAGAAGAAGAACACGGACGCGCTAGGCAGGAAGTACCTTCCATATTTGGCACTAAACTCCACTTTTTTTTTTTGTTGGTGTTTTTTTTTCTCCTCAGAAGACAAAAAGAAAGCAAACACATCGAGAAAAGAGAAAGGAATGACACTGATGCTTCACAAGCCGACGTTAGAGATATACTGATAGATATTCTTTGCATTTCCATATAGATTTCATAGAGCTAATCCAAACAACAACAAAGAAAAAAGTCCCTTCTTCAAGTAAGCGCCTTTTTTCGTCCCCTCGGAGTGAAAAAAAGCAACGGAGAAGCCAAAGATGAGACACTGAAGACCCCTAAACTCACGAGAAGCACCGACGTCAACACGTGTTGGGATTTTGTGTGGCATGAAGGAGTAGAAAATATAGTTTGTCGTATTTCTTCATGTGCATTTCAACCTCGGATTGTCTGTCTGTCAGTCAGTTCAGCAAAAAGGTGACACAAGTAGGTAGCATCCGCCCCGGCCCCGCCCCCGGCCCCGCCTTTTTCCCCTTCTTTTAGCGCGTGTGTGCGTGGGAGGGAGTGGTTCCCCTGGAAACTACGCTAGAAAAAGTGGATCTATATATAGACTTTGAATGAGAAAGTCAGCCTTATCAAAAACTTTACACGGCCGGAAAAAAGTGTAAAAAGCCTCGTCGCCCCGGTGAGCTTCCGAGTCCGGACTCCTTCCCTCGCCGCCGCCGCCGCCGCCGCCGCCGCCGCCGTTCAAGTTTACCTTTAACACGGGTGGCGCAAAAAGGAGGAAGAGAAAAAACTGACGCGATGAATGCAGCTTTTCACTTTTTTTCCCCGCCTTCACGCCCCCCCCCTCCCCCCGGAAAATAAACCACATGAGGTCACATGCACCAAAAAAAAAAGTTGGGTGGGGCGTTGGCGGCGGAGGAGCAGGACGTCAGAAAAAGGACGTGTGAGGACAAGAACGCTGTTTTTGGTCGCTTTTTTGTTTTTTTTTTAAGAGGAGGGGGTGTTGAAGGTGTTAAGGGGGGCATGGATTTGTACTTGTGTGTGTGTGTGTGTGGGGGGGGGCAGCGAGACATGCTAGGTAGCAAAGGATGTGCTAACAGGCATGAAGGTGGTCGTTCTAAAAGAGGGAGAGAAGACAAAGGAGAGGAAAGCGTTACAAAGCATTCGGATATCATTTCATAGGCAAAAATGCAAAAAAGATTTGGAAAATCGCCAGCAATTTTGCGTCAGGGAAAAATGCAACGACATCCAACTGGAAAAAGTGGGAATTTTATGAGGAAAAATGATGCTGAAATATGAAATAGTCAACACAAAACACGTTATTTAAAATGAAGCGCATATTCACACTAAACCAAAAAATGACCCGATTAGTCCAAAAATATTCATACAGAAAAAGCCATCATTTTGAATTGTTATTAAATGAAGTAAATCATAAAATTAAGCAATCATTTTAAGTGAATACATAAATAAAATTTGAATCAAGGAAAAAACTAGAAAAATCCCAAATTTTAACAATTCTTAAATTAAGCAAATCATGTCAAAAATGATCATTTTGAAATTGAAGTACAAATAAGTATTAAATACAAAATCACTGATGAAGTCAATTCTCCCTCAATGAATTATTAAGTAAGTCATCAAATAAGCAATGATTTGATATGAATACCATCAAAAGATGAATAGAGGAAAAAAACAATAAACTCCGATACAATAATGTCATATTAGCAGCGTGAATCTGAAGTATGTATCGAATATACCAAATATTCCCATCCTTGTAATATCAGGAGGGAAATCATCTCCTTAAGTAGCATAAAAACGTTACTTGAAATCGTTATCCCATCAAACTTTGGAATATTGAAGCAAAAGACATTCGCACGTGAACACAAATCCAAATATTAATATTGTATTATTATTATTCCTACCTTACGGGAAAAAGCTGAGAATAAGCTTGTATTCTTTTTATTATAACAGTAAACAATGCTGAAAAAAAGTCATACAATTATGATAAACAAAGAAAACAACATTAGGTTGTAACTTTTGGAACGTTACGTCGCGGAAAAAAGGAGAATCGGAGGAGAACTTTCGGAGTCAGAAGTAAATTTGAGGCGTTCCTGACGGCTCCTTACGGGAAGGCATGGAAGTATGACGCTGAATAATTCTAATCGCTTTGGCGTATCGGATGATACGGCGATCAAAGACACTGCAACGATGCTGCTTGCTCACCCTATCAGTGCTAAGATGGGGCAGACAGAGGCCGGCGGCCAGCATCAGTAGGGTTTGCTGTCGTTCTTGGAGCGTTTCAGCTGCACCTTCAGCCGCTTCATCCCGATCTGGAAGCCGTTCATGGCCTGGATGGCCGCCTGCGCCGACACCGGATTGTCGTAGCTCACGAAGCCTGCGGGGGGCGGAAAAGGTGAGGCGGCGTCGCGGGGCGGGCGGGGGCGGCGGCGCTTACCGAAGCACTTGCTGAGGTTGGTCTGTTTGTCGATGAAGACTTTGGCCGAGACCACGTTCCCGAAAGGCATGAACATCTGCAGGATGTCCTGGTCTCCGAACTCCTGGGGCAGGTGGTAGATGAACAGGTTGGCGCCTTCGGGGCCTGCCGGGGAGGGGGGGTGTATTATTATTAATATTGTATTACTTTCTAGGTGCAATATTACAACTACAACAACCCCTGATGACGACAACAATGCTAATAATTATAATAATAATAAAAAATCATCACATATATCAGCTTAACTACCATAATAATAATAAGTACAAAACGACAATAACACAATACTAATCACAACAACAATAACAAAAGTAATAGCAAGCAATAATACAATAATAACGATCCAAATGAATAAAAAATAATATACAATACAAATGAGTATATAACATTTATACTGTTAATAATTATTACAATAAGAATACGCATTATAATAACACACATGCACGCACAGTAATAATAACAATGAGACAAATAATAATACATAACAAATATGAATATTACATGAATAAATCCCCACCAAAAACAATCCTGCTAATGCAAAGGATATCAGTTTTAAGAATATTGGCTAAAAATAAGCCATAAAAATGCGATAACTTCTTAGCAGCGAAAGGATAATAACCTTCCTTCTGGCTGCCGGCTGCGCCCTGCTGCTGCAGCAGCGACTGGCTGTAGAGGGTGGGCAGCGCGGCGGCGGCGTACTGTTGGATCCCTGAGTAGGCCTGCGTCAGCGCGTCCATGGTGCCCGCCGCGCCGTTGGCCAGCCCGGCGCCGCCCAGGCCGCCGTTGAGCGCCGCCATACCTGAGAGCATTTGAGCAACTTTACACAAAACCCAACGATAAAGAAAGAAGAGTGCACTTACTCATTAGCGCTCCCCGCTGGAGGTTTGCTTTCCAACAACACAACGTGGAGCACACACGGGTGGGCCGCGAGCACGCACAACTACACACGCTTACGACACGCTGTCAGCACGCCATCGGCGTTCCCACGCTAGCTGCTAGCATGCTAACATTGCCATGAACTTACATTCTCATCTTCACTGTCAACATGCTAGCAGTTATGCTAATGTTAGCATGTCAGCAAACTCACATAAAGAGTAAGTGCGCGGTGCTATCAGCTAGCATGCTAAAATTAGCAAGGTAGCGTATTTGCTATTTTTGCAGCATAAACTTGGCTAGCTATTTTTGATATGAACGGCAAACACTTACATAGACAACGTTTTCGTGTTCACTGTTAACATGCTAACACAACAGCACTGCTGACATGCTAATACTAGCATGTCTTCGTTTGTGGGAACTCACGTTGTAAGTGCTCGGTGCTATCAGCTAGCATGGCAGCATGGTTAGCGTGCTGAAATGAGCTGTTTTCATTGGTATAAACGTAATGTTTTCATGCCTGCGCTTAGCATGCTGGCTTGTTAGCATTGTTAGCATGCTAAAACGATGACATTTTCGTACTATTTTCAGAAGTATAAACTTATATAGACAGTGCTTTCGTGCTAGGTGTTAGCATGCTAACAGTTAGTTTGCCCAAATTAGCATGCAAGCATTTTTATTTAGGTGTTATCTAACATTGACACTTAGCGCTATCATGCTAGGTGTTCAAATGCAAGCAGTTAGCATGCTAACTACAGCGTTGACGTTTATTCACTAAGGGACTGGAATGGCAGTTCTTTTGCGGGCCGGGGTCTTAATTTAACGAGAAATCTGAAATATTTTGCACGGAGGACATCTCCATCCGCCAAGTTGTCCCACTTAGGGAGGGGTGGGCGTGTGGGTAGCGGGCACACGGCGCCCAGCAGGGGGTGGGGTCAGTGTAGCCTCCACTAGCGGGAGAAAGCAGCAGCATTAGCGCTCATTAGCAGCGTGTAACGGCTTCATTTCACCACCCAGGGCAACTTGTCTGGGGGGGGGGGTGACACCGGCGGGGGCGTCCTGCCGCCTCGCCGTCAGACAGGACAAAATAAATGATCAGTGGCGCGCTCGGGATTATAGGTCACTCATTTATTCAGGGATAATTGCAGCGCTGACCTTTGCAATTCAATTAAGGCTTGGATGTGTTTAAATGGGGGAGGGGGCGGGGTCTACCCCCCCCGAGCGGGCACGCAACGGAGGTGATTTCCGTGCCGCCGAGCGCTAAAGGTCAGCGGGGGGGGGGGGATGTGGCAGAAGACGGCGCAGATTAAGACCGGGGGTTGAAGGCGGGGCTACCCGGCCGTGTGGGAGGGGCTTCTACGACATTGGAAGGCTAGCGTGCGACACAAAAACACAAGCAGGAAGCGGATGGTGGCAGGACGGGATGGCGTGTGATGGAAGGGGGGTTGGGGGGTTGGGGGGTGGGCTGACAGGATGAATACTCACAGTTGACGCTACCTGCTAGTGCATTAATGTTGTTGAGGCCCACCGTGGCGCCCGCCAGGCCCTGCAGGGTGCCCAGGGAGGTCAGCGAGTTCATGGCGCCCGCGTTGGAGCTGGCAGTGGTGCCCGCTGCTGGAGGGGGAGGGGGTGGGGACAGGAGGTTCAGACAGAGCATAGATTCTCTAGGTGGTCACAGAAGCCACGCCATGGAGAAGGGGCGGAGCTTAAGACAACATCAAACAAAAAAAGAGTGCGATGGTGCAAAGCTAGCTCGCTACGTGAGACCAAAAAGCCCCCTACCCCTCCTCCCTCCCGGAAGCAGGATTGGCTGAAGATGACTACATGCATGCCGGCCCCGCCCACTGGCGTGGCCCCTCCCTGAGTGGATGAAGAGAAGGAGCCAACATGGCTGACAGAGCAGAAACAGGGAAAGAGGAGAGTGACCTTGACGACCCCGCCCACAAAACACACACACACACGCACACGCACACGCAGCTACAAGATGGCTGATGGGTGAGGTGGTGGGCGTGGTCGGTGCGGATGTCAGAATAGCGGCGGCGGTGGTCACGGTGGCAACAACACGGCGAATGATGGCGAGCGTAGGCAGGCTTCGGACCCCACACCACCCCCAGCCCCGCCCCCGGGTGGCTGCGGCGTTACCTGGGCTGGCCAACGCTCCCAGGGAGGCGGCGTTGGAGGAGAGGGGGTTGGCGGTGGACGGGCTGGCTGAGTTTTGGGCCGCCGCCGCCGCCGCCGCTAAAGTGGCCAAGTTCTGCAACTGCAGAGCGCTCATACCTGGACAGAGGAGGAGGGGGTGTCAAAGCCGGGGGGCAAGGGGGAGGGGGACACGGCCGAGGACGCCGTCTCCCGTCCGCCGAGAGCAGGTTTCTTCTTCCGCCCTTTCGTGGAGGACACGTCCTGATGATCTCGTCAATGCGTCATGTGTCGTATATACAGGCGGGATGTATATACCCGTCCATGGCAACACACACACACACACACACGCACACGCGGGGAGGGAACCGGCGCCAACGCGGCAGACGGATGGCAGGATTCCTGATATTATTCCGGAATAATCACGCTATTAGAAGAAGAAGAAGAAAAAAAGTGAGAAAGTTCTCACTTTATCAGCGTTGGTTGCCACGGTAACGCCACACCGACGTCCTCCGCGCGTTCACGTCCTCGTCTCCTCAGACCCCACGTGTGTGTGTGTGTGTGTTTTAAGAGCAGATGCCGCTCGCCGTCTCCCGCCAAAACGCCGGCGGGCAGATGGGAATGCTTCAGATCCTCGGACTCGCTTCCAAAACCTGTTTTTTTTGAACCAGCGAAGACGGCGAGGAGACGAGAGGCGCGATTCAAACGACGACACCCTCGTCTTTCGGCGGGACGTGCCAAACAAAACAGCAGGGGGGTGGGACGGACGAGTACACTTCGTACTTCAAGGGTCCCAAACAAATCTCACGTCTCGTGTTGCATTTGGGGACTGTAAATGACGCTTGTGTTGTGCGGCGCCGCCCACGACCAACTCGAAGCCCGAAAGTGACGCCAACAAAGGTGGCGGCGAGCCCGAGCTGGTGATGAAGACCGGCGGCCTTCAGAACACGGAAGAGAACGTGGAAGTGATCCAAATATTTTCAATATTACGCTACTAGCATTTTTGTCATACCATTATTAATATTGCTCTCCTAAAATCACTTCTGATATTTGGACTTTTTCCAGGTAACATAAGAATTCTTTGAATGAACATATTTTTCCTTTAATATTTACATGCTAATAGTTTTCCTCGTGATATTAGGAGTTTATTCTGATGAAGTGATGGTCATTCCTTGTTTTTATTAATATTAGTGTAAAGTTATTGTTTAGTTTTATTATTTTATTAAGGAGGTAAAATAACATTCCATCTTTATGCTACTAACATTTTTCCTCTTCATATTATGACACTAGTGCTGTAAAAGGTTTTCTACTCGTATTCTTTGGGACACCCCTGGGAGCAAATGCTGACTATTTAGCTTGCTAGCTTCCTCTGCAGCGAGCGTACCACGGTGATTAAAGAGAGAAGGGGCGCGTTACTGCAGTGGGAGCGCAGTGAGTGTGTGGAATCCTGCTTTTTGGGAGAGCTGAGCGGGTGTAGATCAACGGTAAACAACCTTCTCCTTCTCCTGCTGGCGTGTGATGGATGGCGGCCTGACAAGCCGCCGCTACGAGCCCGGTGGCCCGGCTTCCTGTCTGGCCTCGTTATACGAGTACAACACAAGTCTTAGCGCGACTTCATAAATCCTGGGGGCAGAGATGCGGCCACGCCACTTCATGCTCTTTGTGCCCCAAGCCCTCGCCGCCCCGCCCCCACAACGTCCGAGGAACAAAAGGGAACAACAAGGAGCAGCAAAGCGTCCGCCCGTCGCACTCACCCGCCATCTGCTGGATCCCGCTGAAGGCCCCCAGGCTGCTGGAGGACGTGGCCTGCTGGAGCAACTGCAGGGGAGGAGGACAGAAGACAAATCAAAAGCAAAACAAAAACTCTTGCAAATTAGCCGCTAATGGGGTGCGGCGACCCCCCCCCCCCATCTTCCTGACAAATTGAGCATGAAAAGCGCTCATCGCGCCCACTAATTACATTCCAAAACAAAAGCGGAATACTGATGTCATCAGAAAGTCATCCCTGAAATGAACATCTTGTTGGCGCCCGTCTTCCCGCCACCAACAGCCATCGCCATCTCACAGGAAGGGGGCGGCGCCGTCCCGGTTAGGCAGACAGGCGCTAACTGTGCATCTTATTTAGCCGTCTTTCGGGTTTTTTGGAAAGCTTCAACATCGTCGAAAAAAATCCCATAAAAAAACAGGAAAGTCTACATTTTTTGCAAAATTTTTTCACATGTAGACGTTGAGGCGACCGTCCCAATTACATTTGGCGCTACCCGTTTCCCATCACTCGTTAACACATTATAACGGGACTGGCCTGCTCTAGATAGCAGGTGTTTGTTTATTTACATTTATTTTCTTACTTATTGCTTACTTAAATGATACTAATATGAAGTAGAATGGAGTTGAAATTAAAAATGTCAATAAAAAGTGAAAATATTATGGGAACAAAGTACAAGATCAAATTTTACAAGAAGAAAGATTGAAAAATAGCAGCAAAAAAGAAAAAAAGTTGTAATTTCATGAAATTAAAACAATAAGCTAAACAAGTCTTTATTAGGAGAATAAACTAAATAAAACTAAATAAAATATAATTATTTAATAAATATTACATTTATTAAAAATATTTCAGAAAAAAGTCCAAAATTAGGAAAATTCTAAAAACTACATTGAAATTATATAAATAATAATCATGTAATTTTGACAGAATAGAGTAATAATAGCAAAAAAATGCGCATTCCTTTCTGAAAAATTAGGTTTGGGAATAAAGTGGGAATAAATTCTAAATATTACGGGAATAAAGTACAACATAAGCATTTACAAGAAGAAAGTTGCAATAGATGAAAAAAATAGCAGTCAAAATTGAATTAAAACAGCTGTAATTTCATAAAGACCAAAAAGTCATTTTATGCGAATAAACTTGTAATATTATGAGAAAATTTTGGTCATTTTGGTAGCCTAGAGTTCAATTATTAGGGAAAAAATATTCAATAATAAGGATTAAATAAATATGACATTTTTTAAATAAGAAAATAAAAAAATAGCAGTACTTTTTACTAGAATAAACTTTTATTGTAGAAGAATAAACTGGTAATATTATATAAAATATCATTTTCGTAGCATAGAAATTCAATATTAAGGAAAACTACGTTATACTTCTATCTTGGGAATAATACCACAAACCAAACCCTAGTTGTAATAAAAGTCGTGATATTACAAAAAGAAAAGGTATGAAGATTATTCAAGCAGAGAGTTGACATATTTTGAAAATAAAAACAAAACAGCAAAAACGGGAGGAAGAAAAAGCCGAGAGTGACGTTGATGTTTACAAACAATCACTTCCTTTCATCTCTCGCTACGTGGCCCTCGCTGGAGGGAAAACCTCTTCTGCCAAACGTCCCGAGGGGGTGAAGGTGCTACGGCGAGACGATGGGGCGGGCGAGGTTTTAACGAGACAGACGGGAGAACGGTCTGGAAATGCTCAAACTTTAATGATGCGCCTAAAAATGACTCCCATTTGTCTTCTTTTGGCCTAAACTGGGAAGACTTCCAGCGCCGGTTGCCACGGCGACCAAGCAAGTCATCCCGCGCCGGCGCGGCAGGCTGTGTGCCCTTACCGCCAGGTACTGCGGGGTGAGGCCGCCCAGGCCCGTCAGGCTGCCCCAGGTGGTGGCGCTGTTGAGCTGCTGCATCTGCTGGGCCAGCTGCTGCTGCAGGCGCCGCTGCTCTTTGTCCTTCTGCGTGTCGGCGAACTTCACCACGATGGGGGACGAGCAGCCCTGATGGGCGGGGGCGGGGGTAGGGGGCGCCGAAAGTAGACCGGCATAAAAAAAATAGAAGAAAGAAACAAAAGATGAGAAAAGAGAGGCTTCAAAGAGGACCAAAAATCACTTCTGTGACTCGTGTGTGTGTGTGCGCGTGTGTGGTCTAGTGGGCGTGGCTAAAATCAATTCGGGAAGGTTCCTGTAGGGGTCACGTGACAAAAATGAGCGCAAGAAGAAGCTTGAGGCAATTCCGCTTCCTCTTTCCGCGCCCGTGTGTTGTTTCACAAACGTGGCAACACGTCTGACGAGCAAGAAAACACCACTTATTCATTAACACACACACACACACACGCACGCGCGCGCAGGAAGCCCGACTCCAAAGCTGGCGGACCCAGGAGGGCTCGGTTATCTCAGAGTCCAGAAAGAGATTTCCCGACTTCTCCAACTATTTCATCAGCCGGTGGGGCGCAGACCTCGTGTGAGTGTGTGTGTGTGTGTGTGTGTGTGTGTGCTCAAGCGGGCAGGGATGGAGACGCGAACGATGAGGATGACCAGACGTGACCAAGCTAAAGGAAGATTGAGAGATTTGGACCATCGGGAGAAGCGGCGTTAATTGTGTGTGTGTGTGTGTGTGTGTGTGTGTGTGTGTAAAGACACAGTGAGTCGGTACGTCATCCATCAGTGTTGTGTTGCTGCAATCAAAGCTAAGTAGCGGCTAATTAGCGCTAATTCACTATTTGATACTGTGCCTAATGAAATGGCCCTTTTCAAAGTGGTGTGTGTGCGTGTGTGTGTGCGACGGCCGCCTCTGACAGACGAGAGGGTAAAGAACAAATCTAGGGGTGCACGATAATAATCGGCTAATATGAGGGAATTATGATGTCATATCAACAAATCAAAATAGCTCCAATAACAGATAATTTGGCGGGTGAGCAAATCAAGCGCTCCTTTTTTCTCCCCCCCTGCATGTGACGTTAACGGCCTGAGCTCACTTGTGGACAAACACTCACTTTCGGATGAAGGATGTTGTATCAAATGGGAAAAAAAGCCATGGAGCAAAAAATAAACTCCATCAGCCACCCCAAACGCCAGCGCTGCGGCATTTGGTACGTGTAAAATGGTTGCCAGGGACCTCAGTGGCGTCACACCGGCTGCTCGGAACATGTGCCCAAATACAGTGCACCTTGCTGGGCCACGCCAGGTGGCTTATCCCCCTCTATACTCCGGGTCTCCTGACCTCCATAGAGGCACACCGGCTGCTCGGAGCATGTGCCCGAATACAGTGCACCTTGCTGGGCCACGCCAGGTGGCTTATCCCCCTCTATACTCTGGTTCTCCTGATAGTGGTGATGTTGTGATATTTGATCAGCCCTTGATTTGATTGGTCCGTCTTTACCTCCAGGTGGCCAACAAGCTTCACTTAGGTATCGGTGTCTTGAGGAGCAGAAAGGTACTGGTATTGGTCTGGAAATATAAAAGACATCGCGCACCTCTACACCCGAGAGCGAATCACCTGTCTCGCTCGCATCCACTTTCATTAGGACGTGACATTCAGGCGCGCGCCGCCACGTGACGCCCACCGCCTGAATGTCACACCATAATGAGACACGGGATATGATGGTGACAGGCCCGTCAACACACACACACACAACGCACGCTGCAATGGAACCAAGACAATAACCCAAGTCTATTTACCCAAAATGCATTCAGAGTAATGACTTTTACATTCCACCACCGGACCAAACCAAACCACCGCACGCATCGCAGGAAATGTCCTTTCCAAACGTCCCCGCTTCTAACCAGGGTTACGCCCATCAAGATGTCCATTTTACACATGCGGCTCGCGCCTCCCCCTACGAACCCCGCTAGTGGCTCGACGTTGACGCCCTCCTCTGATTTTGGATCACCGTTTGCAATAAATGTGGCAAGTGTAATTATTAGATGAGATTCAGCTCCAGAACCCTTGCCCTTCTCTCTTCAATTGTCGTGGTGCGTTCAACAAAGTGCGAAATCTCAACGCTTGACGGAAAAACGCTGAGGCACAAAGATATAAACGTGTCAATTTTTAAAAATGTATGCTTTCACCGATAAAAATGGCTATTTTCAGAGAAAAAAAGTCCATTCTTAAATGAAAAATTAATAATAAAATATATTTACACTAAATTTTTTGATTACTCAATAAAATAAATAATATCAACATGATTTTTAAATAAAAAAATACATACAAATACAATAAATAAAACTAAGACATTTTAAAATAATAAAAATACTGCATTGCAATAATATTTAACAACATGTAAATACTAAACATACAATATAAAACTGATTAAAAATGGTAAAAAAAAACACAAATATGAGGTGATCCACTTTGCATTGAGTATATAAATATAGAATATATTTTCATTTTTTTTTATAACATTACATACGTTTCTAAGCTTCCGGCTTTACTTTTTTCTCCCCACTCCTTTAATGACATTTCGAATAAGTCGACTGTCATCTCGGTAGTTTGCTACGCTAGCGGCGGCCGTCTCGTGTGTCCTTGCAGTGATCCCGTAGCCTGTGCATTAGCAATGTGGCGTAAACAAAGACTGTCAGGCGCGTAAAGGTGACTATAGGGGTGTTATTTCTTGTCTACAGGGCTCTAGTATTGGTAGAAAAAGCAGGTTAACTACAAAGGTATTGCATTTCTTAATAGTGAATCCTATTTTGCGGAAATGCACGTATCGAGATCGGGTCTGGAACCAATTGACCGCACATGCAGATCCATAGATCTCTAAAGCGTCCCTGTGCACGTGCTGGAGGGGGGAGGGCTTGCTTGGGGGGGTGGGGTGGGGGGTTGCCGCAATTACGGTTATCGGGCCTAATGAGGAGGTGATGGGGGGCGTGCGCCACGGCCTGTTACTAGCGTTGACTCACTCGGCCCCGGCGCCGTCCAATGCTCTTCTCCAACACGAGAGGCCTGTCGTGACAGCCTGTCGCCCGGGACGACGACCACCGCCCAGAACACACACACACAAACACACAAAAGCAAAAAGAAGTGGCAGCCAGGACCCCCATTACGGCGCAGCTGATGAGGTCTGCGGTAACCTCCTCCCGCGTGTCAAAGGTGTTTGTTTTCTCCCATTTTCCTCATCGAGGTCGAGAGGAGCGTCGCGCTTACACAACAACCCACGTGCACACGGCGCGCCTCGTACATGTGACGGCTGTCCACATGATGCGGGAATGATAAAAGGGGGCGGGCGGTGTGAGAGAAGCGAGAGTGGCGTACCTCCATGGTCTGAGACTGGTGCATGGCTTTGATGGCATTCTGTGCCATCGCTCGGGTGGAAAACGTGACAAACGCACATCCTGTAGGGGAGGGATGGGCGGGGCAGGGGGAAGGCAGGGGGGAGTGGAGGGACAGTGGGGAGGGGGGAGGGTGGAAGGGGGCGGAGCCAGAAGGGCAGGAGGGAAGAGGAGGAAAGACGAGAAAGAACAAAAACAAGACAAAAGGGTTGGACACGTTTGTCGTTATAAAAAAACCCACAAGAGACCCAAAACAGAGAACAGGACGACAGTGTTCTCGGTCGCTATAGCAACAACAGCAGGAAAACAAGCACAATGTCATGACAAGCCCATCCCCCTTTCCCCGTGACTCCACCTCCCCACCATCTGAGGCGTCCTATTGGCTGGTCACCGCCTCCCTAGCCCCGGGAGCCTCAGGTGAGCTACGTGGGGGCGGGACTTCCTGGTTGGCTGCTAGGGAGCGTTCGGCGTAGGATTAGAGGAGATAACGAAAGCCCATTAACGTGCCCCCGGGCCCCCACTTGTGGGCTAATAATGGCCTGTCAACATTTGCGTTATAAATAAAGCACACTTTTGGGAAACCGAGGGACCCCCACCGCGACTTTCCGGGGAACCGGAGGTGGGAGGGACTTTTTCTAGATGGCCGGGACTTCCTGCCTGGCAGCCGGAGGTTGGTGATTGGCTGACAGTGAACGTTTGCCATCGGATTGGAGGAGAAAATGAAAGTGTTATAAATAAAGCACATTTTGGGGGAAAAGAGCTGATAGCCTTCCCCCTCCGCGCCAACACCCCAACTGCCTACGGAGACATTTTTTTTTCATGACAGTCAAAATCCGCGGAAGTCCTTCAACAGGTGGCCGGCGGGAAAGACAAGGCAAAATACGGGACTTTCCGGGGAACCGGAGATGGGAGGGGAATTTTTGCGGATAGCCGGGACTTCCTGCCTGACAGCCGGAGGCTGGTGATTGGCTGCTTGCGAGCGTGCGGCGTCAAATTAGAGGAGATAATGGAAGCCCATCAACGCGCCCCCAGATCCCAACTGTGGGCTAATAACACACAAACTCCTCCAGCTGGGTCGGGCCTGAACGCACAAACACCGACTGTTCAGACCCGACTAGCTGGAGGCGCTAGATCATTCCCGTGTTTGAAATAAGGCACATCTTTTGGAAACATCTGGGAATTCTCATGTTTAGTTGAGATTAGATTTAGAGTGCGGAGGGGAGGGGCTGGCGCCACCTACTGTGGTCATGACAACGGTGCCAGCGGAGGGGTTCCATAAGGAGGTCATTCTGTCCCCCGGCCTCTGGGGGGCGTGTTTTACCTCTCGCCCCAGCTTGCGACTCTTTGAAAAAGATCAAATTGAGCTCGACCCAGTCGCTGCGTCTAAATAAAGGCCGCCCCCGCGCACCGGCTTGGCGGGAACCTTGCGGTTTCCTCTTTTCCGCGCTAAAAATACCTCGCGGGCCGCATTCTGTCGTCGACGACTAAGCAAAGAGTCCTCTAATGAAAGTAGGCTAGCTCCCCCGGCCCGGCGGCCCGCTGGTGGTGTGATCCATATTTTATTAATAGCGGCACGGCGCGCTCCTCTGATTGATGCCGGCGTCGTTAATGGCGGCGCAGATTGCTTGGACTTTTAAAGAACGGCTTCTACGCCGACCTGCTTGGAGGTGTTTTTTTACTCGCCAGAACCAAACTGTCAACCGTCGCCAGAACCACTTCCTCCCTGACTCGCTAAGCGCTTCGTGTTAGCGCCAAGACCGCATCTTGGCCGCCACGCCTAAAATATTGATGAGGACAAAAGAGCGGAACTGGAAGAGGGCCGGGAGGCGGGTTGGGATGTTGAGAGGACAAATTGATGCGTGAACGTCTTTGTGGGCCAGCCAGGCGGAACGCTGGTTCCAGAATCGGGGGAGAGTGGAGCACGCCGGGAAAGCAACAAGGAAACACCCGGAACAACAACACAACAACTACACACCAACAACACAACTGACAGGGTGACACTGAAGCTGGCGTGACACACAGGAAGCACAGGTGGGCGGGGCTGTGGGGGAGGGGCATGTTGGAGGATGGTGGGAGGGTCCTTCTGATGCTATCAGCTGATTGGTGGATGACAAATGTGATTACTGATTGGGCGGGTGGGGAGTTTGTGGAGAAGTTGCTTGTGAAGACGAAACTGAAATGCTGATTATTAGAAAAAAAGTGGGAATTTCTTTTAGGATGCGGAAATTTGCTGCTGGAATGGTTTGAGGAATGTGGGAAAAATGCTGTGCACTTCAACAGGAAATTTGTTGAAATTTGATGTTGTGTATAAGCCAAGCATTTCAATGGGAAGTTTTGGCCTGGAAAAAAAGTCAAATTCTGGGAAACTGGATATGATTGGAATGTTCAAACTATAGAGCCTGAATACCTCAAATGTTTTGGTGTTGGAATGCTGACAATGTGATGACAAATGTAAAAGGCGAAACATTTCTCAAGATAAAGTAGAATTTGTGTTTGGAAAATGTAAAATTTCACCATAAGTGGAAATTTTAGAGGAAGTGGCAAATCAGGAAATAAGGAAAAAAATCCATGCATTGGATGTTTTGGGCTGGAAAAAGTGTAATTCTGGGAAAACCTGCACATTTTTTAAATGTACAAAATAGATATCATAAATGAGCAGAATGTTTTGGTGTTTCGGTTTGAAAAACGTGGAAAAAGTAAGACTTCTCAAAACAAAATATGATTTGTGTCATGGAAAATGTGGAATTCAGTAAAAAGTGGGAATTTTAGGCATGTAAAGTGTCGTTAGAATGCTTTGAAAAATGTGGAAAAATTCCATGCATTTTCTGCGATTGACTGGCGACCAGTCCAGGGTGTACCCCGCCTCTTGCCCAAAGCCAGCTGGGATAGGCTCCAGCATACCTGCGACCCTAATGAGGATAAGCGGCATAGAAAAAGGATGAATGAATGAATTCCATGCATTTTAGTGGGAAATGTTGGGGTAGAAAAAGTGAAACCTGGACATTTTAGGATGCAGAAAACATGTATCCTGTATATTTTGATGTTAGGATGGTTTGAATGTGTTAAGAAATGTGTAAGTTGTGAAAAGTTGGAATTTTGTGGATAAAAGGTGTTGCCGGAGTGGTTTAAGAAGAGTGGGAAAAATTGGGGGGCTGGAAAAGAAAAAATCTGGAAAACACAGGAACTTATGGGATTGTTAGAAGTTTTATCAGATATTGCGGAATGTGCTGGAATGGTTTGAAAAATGTGAAAGTAGTAGGAATTCTCAAGAGGAAACAGAATTTGTGTTATGGAAATTGTGGAATTTTGAGGAAAGTGGGATTTTTTGGGAAAAAAAGTGTGAAATGGTTTGAATGGCTTGAGCAAAGTGGACAGTTCCATGCATTACAAGGGAACCTTTGAACTGGGAAAAGTGGGAGTGCTAAAATTGTGTCAATCATCTTTGACATTCCCGCAGTTCCCGCTGAGCATTGCAGTTTCTTTTCAGTGTGAAAGAAAAAAATGTGCTAAATGAATGTAGGAAAGTTGTGACCTGTGACCTCCCCCTCAGTGTGCAGAGGTGGCGACCACAGTGAGGTCAAACTGGAAGGTCAAGCACATGTACAGGGCAGGATAGGAGGGGGGGAGGAGGAGAGGGGTGAGTGGGGTGGGTAAGGAAAAAAGGGGGCGGGGTCAGGGGAGAAAGGGAAAGATGCTATATAGAGCCAAAATCTTCCCAGCAGCCACAACAGCCCCAAGACGTCACTCAAAGACCACATTGAGGAGCGGAACCTCCCCCAAGGCTCGCAAAGCTGGGAGCGCTCTGGAGGCTGTTGTGTGGTCATTCCCACCGCCGGCATTCCGTGTGGATGGAAGTGAGCCGAGACGCACGCACCTCTGCTCAGCCCGTCCGGCCCTCGCAGGATCCGGCACTCCTCGATCTGCCCGAACGCCGAGAACATGACCCGGATGTCGTTCTCGTTGCACTTCTTGGACACCATCCCGATGAACAGCTTCCTGTCTTCCACCGCTGCAGGAAGACGCCAGGAGTTTATTTTCCCGGTCGTGGGGATGATTTCTATGTTATGTCATTTATTACGGATGAGAGGAGCAATTGCATCATTTCAATGACATATCTTTTGGAAAAAAGACAAAAAATTACCTTATTTTTGTAAAATTATTGACATTTTGATGTTATATTTTTTATATTTTATTTGGATATATTTATATTTTAATATGTATTATACTTGAATTTTTTAAAAATATTTTAAAATTAAAATCATATTTTGATATGATATTTTATATATGAATCTATTATATTGTTTGTATATCATTTTATTTTAATATTTATTATATTGTGAATTTTTTTTTTTTACTTTTAACTATGAAAAACATTTTGATATTATATTTTATATATTTGATTTGGATATGTATTATGTTTGAATATGTGTTATATTTGAAAAAACTAATTTTACTTAAAAAAAATTAAAATCCTATTTTGAAATTATGTTTTATATATAAAAATACTATATTTTCTGTAAATAATGTTATATTTAATATTAATATAATTTGAAAAAAGTGTACATTTTACTTAAAAACAGATTTTTATTATGTTTATATTTTAAATTCTATTATAATATGAAACAAATTTTACATTATAAAAAAAAATCTAATCATTTGAATAACATATTATATATATAAAAACATTACATTCTTTTAAAATCTACTTTTATTTAAAATTTTTTTAAAAATATATATTTTTTAGTGGATTAAAAAAAAATTCTAGACACATTTTGGTATTTTTCATATACTTTGATATTTCATTCCATTCCATTTTCTTCCGCTCATCCGGGTCTTCGTGACGGGGGCGGCAGTCTTAGTAGGGAAGTCCAGACTTCCCGGTCCCCAGCGACCTCTTCCAGCTCCATCGGGAGGACACCGAGGCGTTCCCAGGCCAGCTGTGAGACATAGTCCCTCCAGCGTGTCCTAGGTCTTCCCGGGGCCTTCTCCCGACTGGGCGTGCCCGAAACACCTCACCAGGGAGGCGCCCGGGAGGCATCCGGACTAGATGCCCGAGCCACCTCAACTGGCTCCTCTCGATGTGAAGGAGCAGCGGCTCTACTCTGAGCTCCTCCCGGATGGCCGAGCTCCTCACCCTATCTCTTAGGGTGAGTCCAGCCACCCTACGAAGGAAACTCATTTCCGCCGCTTGTATCCGCGATCTCATTCTTTCGGTCATGACCCATAACTCATGACCATAGGTGAGGGTGGGAACGTAGATCGATCGGTAAACAGAGAGCTTTGCCTTCCGGCTCAGCTCTCTCTTCACCACGACGGTCCGGTACAGCGACCGCATTACTGCAGATGCTGCACCGATCCGTCTGTCGATCTCACGCTCCAACCTTCCCTCACTCGTGAACAAGAACCCGAGATACTTGAACTCCTCCACCTGAGGCAAGACCTCACTCCCAACCCGGAGGGTACAGTCCACCCGTTTCCGACTGAGAACCATGGCCTCGGATTTGGAGGTGCTGAGTCTCATCCCAGAAGCTTCACACTCAGCTGCAAACCGCTCCAGTAAACGCTGAAGGTCACAGCCTGATGAGGCCATAAGGACCACATCGTCTGCAAATAGCAGAGACGAGATCCTAAGGTCACCAAGCTGGACTCCCTCAACACCTTGACTGCGCCTAGAAATTCTGTCCATGAAGATTATGAACAGAATCGGTGACAAAGGGCAGCCTTGGCGGAGGCCAACGTTCACCAGAACAAGCTGGACTTACTGCTGGCAATGCCAACCAGGCTCCTGCAAACTCCCACATACCCTCGAGGACCCTTGCAAGGGTGTAGAGCTGGTCCAGTGTTCCGCGACCGGGACGAAAACCAGATTGTAACTCCTGTAACCGAGGTTCCACTAACGGTCGTACCCTTCTCTCCTGCACCCTGGAGTAGACTTTCCCAGGGAGGCTGAGGAGTGTGATCCCCTATAGTTGGAACACACCCTCCGGTCACCCTTTTTAAAAATGGGGACCAACCGTCCGACCTAAAATGGGGTCGAACGGTTTGCCAGAACCTCTTCGAGGCCGACCGAAAGTCGTGCTCCATAGCCTCACCAAACTCCTCCCACACCCAAGTTTTTGCCTCGAGCACAGCCGAAGCCGCGTGCCGCTTGGCCTGCCGGTACCTGTCAGCTGCTTCGGGAGTCCCGCAAGCCATCCATGCTTGATAGAACTCCTTCTTCAGCTTGACAGCAGCCTTAACCCCCGGTGTCCACCATCGGGTTCGGGCCTTGCCATCATGACTGGGAGCAACCGCCTTGCGGCCGCAACTACGACTGGCTCCTTCAGCAATGGAGGCACGGAATACGGCCCATTCGGACTCAATATCTCGGTCCTCCCTCGAGATGCAGGCGAAGCTCTGCCGGAGATGAGAGTTGAAAACTCGATGAGCGTGAGACTCTGCCAGACGTTCCCAGCACACCCTCACTACGCGTTTGGGTCTACCAGGTCTGTCCGGCATCCTTCCCTGCTATATAATCCAACTCATTACCAGCTGGGGATCAGTTGACAGCTCCGCCCCTCTCTTCACCCACGTGTCCAGAACATGCGGGCGCAGGTCTGATGGTACGACCACAAAGTCGATCATAGACCTGCGACCTAGGGTGTCCTGGTGCCAAGTGCACTTATGGACATCCTTATGTTGGAACATGGTGTTTGTTATGGGCAAACTGTGGTTCGCTCAGAAGTCCAGCAACAACACACCAGATCAGGGAGGCCTTTCCTCCCAACCACGCCCCTCCAAGTCACACTGTCATTGCCCACATGGGCGTTGAAGTCTCCCAGTAGAATTATGGAGTCACCAGCTGGCTTGTTCTTCAGAACACCTCTGATAGACTCCAAGAAGGCTGGGTACTCTGAACTGCCGTTCGGCGCGTACGCACAAACCACAGTCAGGACCCTTTCCCCAGCCCGAAAGAAATAACCCTCTTGTTCACCGGGGGTGACTCCAGCACAGAGGCACCAAGCCGAGGGTCTATTAATAAGCCCACACCAGCTCACCGCCTCTCCCCTGCAGCAACTCCAGAGTAGAACATGGTCCAGCCCCTCTCAAGGAATTTGGTTCCAGAAGCTAAGCTGTGGGTTGAGGTGAGTCCGACTATATCTAGTCGGAATGTCTCCGTCTCTTCCACAAGCTTGGGCTCCTTCCCCACCAGAGAAGTGACATTCCATGTCCCAAGAACCAGATTTGGCCGCCGAAGACCAGGTCGCCCGGACACCCGCCCTCGACCACCGCCCAAATCTCATTGCACCGGACCCTTATGCTTGCCCCTGCAGGTGGTGGGTCTGCGGGGGGGGGGTGGTCCTGCTTCGGGCAGGGCCCGGCCAGGCCCTACGGGGGAAGGCTTGGCCATGATATTACATATATTATATTTGTAATTATAATAAAAAATGATATTACATATATTATTTTAATATATTTATATTATTAATATTTTGGGGAAAATATTATTATAAAAATAAATAAAAACATCTATATAATACTAAATTTTTAAAACTGATGGCTAGGCAAAGCAAGTTTACTTGTAGAGCAGAATTCATAAACTAGCTAATTTAAAGTGATTTATGGAAAAAAATCACTTAATAAAATCATTCCATAAAACATAAAATCATGACATAAAACTACATACATAAATCATTCCATAAAACAAAACAAAAAAACATTCAGTTGTAATACGCACAGTTCAATAGAAGCGGCGGGATTTTTACAAATAATTCAGTCTATTCTGACAGTGCAGAGACCTGAGTCCAGGACTGATATTTCCTGGTTCTAGTCAGGACTCGAGCAGCAGCATTGTGGATGTACTGCAGCTGTTTTCCAGCAATGCCTTCATTTTGGAAATTTTTTGATAAGCTGATGGTGTTATTGATTTCATGTGGACGGTAAAATTCAGATCCGAGTCCACGTCTACCTCTACATTTTTGACCTGACGATTGGGTTTTAGAGAAAGAGTCTCAAGGTGACTTTAACTTTGCTTCTGGGGGCCACAGAAAACAACGATTTCACTTTCGTCTGAAGCTTAAGCTGGAGAAAGTAGTTTTGCGCCCACACACTGATGTTTTGATCCATTTCATTTAGTGACGCGTAGACCCGAGCTGCGGCTGCGTATTAGCTGGCCTAAACATAGGGGTGCCGGGATTGACCCCTGGGCAACCCCACAGGTCACAGCCATTTGGTCTGAGAGAGTTACAAAGTACTTCCTGTCCTCCAGATAGGACTCGAGTCAGTCTACAGTTGTAACCTTGACGGGACGGTATCGATGGCATCGTGATGTATCCTCGCCACAAGCGTCCCCCTCATGATCGAGGCTTTCCTGAGATCTTAACTGAACTTGTCCTCCCACACACGAGCCCTCCCCCTCCCTCGGGGCGCCGACCACAGGTGACGGCGAGGAACTTTGGTGGTCTTCCAGCGAGTGAAGCGCACGTGTGTGTGTGCGTTCAATGCTAATCTAATTCATTTTTAATGAGCAAAGTGTCAGCGCTCAGAGCGAGGCGAAGGAGATAAGCGGTCTGTTGCACTCGGGGAAATCAATAGCGCACTTGTTTATTTTGCTGTTCGGATTGTTTGTGTGTTTCAAAGAGAAAGCGGCGCCAAGATAAGTGGCGCTTCAAAAAGCTTGGACTCGTTTGCACCCCCCCCCCCGCATGTGCGTAATTAATTTATGGCGAGTCCAACGTGTTTGCTGCGAGAAGGAGTCCTCTCTGGGAAAAAAAGGAAAAAATAACCCAACCTGTCAAGAATCGTCTCGGCGCCGAGCTTGAAGGCATCTCTGCATCGCCAGCGACTCGACTAATAAAGCCGGCGGCAGCCATTCATCACGCTAACGCAGCCTTTATTTCAAGGTCGTTATCGCTAAGTGGATGGATGCGTGGCGTGCGCGCCGCTCCATATTTCAGCAGCCTGCCTGCCACCTCGCCGCGCCTTTATTGAGTCACGCCGATGCCTTATAAAGTCATATTCCGCCATATTTCACGCCGCAGTTCCTCAATCGCTTTGTGGCCAACTGTCACTTTATTGTTTTATGAGGCGGCTTTACGACCTTCCTTATCCGCCTGGACGCTCACACGCACACACACAACAGGAAGTGTCAGGAGAACCTCACAGATACATACCTTCTCATTATTTTTCTCAAGCTGGTGGCAGGTCAACGGGGCAAACCTGCCGGGTTCCGGACCACTGAAATATCGCAGGTGTAAGTTTTCGCCAGTCCCAATAATAAGTATGAGGAATAATAAGATGGGCTGCTGTGCTGTGTTTGCAGGCCCATAATAACAAAATGGACTGCTGCGTTATGCTTGCAGGTCCATAATGATAAGATGGAGTGCTGCAATTTTGTTGTTGGCCCCTAGTAATAAGATGGGTTGCTGAGTTTTTGTTTCAGTCCCATAGAAATAAGACATACTGCTGCCTTATGCTTACAGGCCCATACAAATCAAATGGGGTGCAGCACTTTTGTTTCAGTCCCACAATAATAAGACAGCAACTTTGTTGCAGGCTCATAATACTAAGATGGCTTGCTTAGCTTTTGTTGCAGTCCCGTGATAATAAGGACTGTTGCAGGCCCATAATAAGATGGTTTGCTGAGTTTCTGTTGGGCTCCAATAAAAATAAGGTTGGTTGCAGGCTTTCATAATAAGATGGGTTGCTGAGCGTTTATTGCAGTCCCACAGTAATATGGTTTGTTGCAGACCCATAATATTTCGGAAGGGTTGTTGAGCTTTTGTTGCAGTCCCATAGTAAGAATGTTTTTGCGCACCCATAATAACAAGATGAGAAGCTGCTTAAGTTTGGACGCTGTGCTTTTCTTGCAGGCCCATTAAAATAAAATGGTTTGTTGCAGGTCCATAATAATGTTTGCTTGCAAGGCATCCTGTTGAGGCAGCTGTCTGATTGGGGCCTGAACGAAAGAACGCTCTCTGCTGGTGAAAGCCGGTTCTGCGGCACACCAAGGACAGGATTGTTCGGCAGGAAGGAAGGAAGGAAGGAAGGAAGGAAGGAAGGAAGGATGCTTACATCCCGCCTGGTCTTTGCTAGCTTTTCTTGGAGGTGCGATGCTTTCCTCGGCAGCGTGAAAAGAAACGCGGAGACATCTGGAATGTACAATCAATTGACAGAACTTTGGAAAGACGGTGATGTGAGGTGTGTGTGTGTGTGTGTGCGAGCGAGGCGATCATCCACGGGGGAGAGAGGAGGTAGTTCATCACGAGGCCAAAATGATTCAACTTTCATTGACCTCCCTCAGACGCGCCTCAATTATTCATCACACGCTTTACATTCAAGCTCTTATTGTACTTTTCCCTTCTTCTGCTCATCACACACCAACAACACACTCACGTGCACACGCTTTCATGCAAACACACCACTGATGTGTGTGCGCACTCACCGTTAGACTTCTCGCTGTCTGCCGGCTTCATCTGGATGGGGTGGTGCATCTGCAACACACACCAACACGCAGCTAGCTTAACCCGAGAAAGACATTCCTGCTGCTGCCAGCAGGGGGAGCGCTTACTCAGCGTTGCTATGGTAACCGCTCACCATCAGTAAACACACACCCAACGTAGCAGTGCTTGAAAGCTAACACTTAGCCCTCACACCCCTAAACAGCAAAAACAGAAAAAATCTGCTGGAATTTTACAAGAATGAAGTCAAATAGAAAGCATAAACATTTCTAAATACATATTGTCACAAACAAAACATCGAAACAACAAATAAAGTTGTTATTTTTTGAAAATCAGGTTGTGAAAAAAAGGTCATGTCCAAACATTGTGGATCACAGAAAAAAAATCTGGAAATCGCTGAAAAAAAGGAGCAGAAATGGATAATTCAGCTGTAATTTTAATTTGAATAAACTCATAATATCACGATGAAAATGTAAAATGGCAAAAAATAATATTAAGAATACTGCATGATGAATATGCCGGGATCCACTATGGATGAGCCACGCAAGACGTCTGTTTGTGTTTTTGCTCAGATGAAGAATGATTGATTGATTGATTGACGGAAAGGTTTGGATTACGGGATGCAACCCCTCCCCCGAAGCCCCCCCGCTTCCTTCATGGAGGATTATGTCGCCGTTTGATCTGCGAGGAGACGGATGACAGTGATTCTCCAAATCTAGTGCTGCATCAATCACACTCCAACACCCTGTAAGAGGGTGTGTGTGTTACCCATAATGCCCGTGGGCTTCGTCACAGCGCCACTGAAGGCTTTGATCTTCCAATTCCATCACACACCTTCATCCCAAGCCTCCCTTATCATCCTCCCTCTCTCTGTGGACCACTTCAGCAGCCTGCCTGAGGGGGGCAGTCTGCGGCGGACCGCCAAATTAAAAGCACACAGAGAATCCAGCCTGTCTTGTAAGCCCAAGCGGCGCTGATCCCTCCTGCTACATCTTCTTCTTGCTCGTGTTCAGGAGCAGAATTAGGCAAACAGTCCCCTTATAATGGGTTTATGAGTGTTTATGAGCCACAAATATCAATCGTGTTGTAAAAATAATAAAATAACAATATAAATACAATATATATATATATAAAAATATTTAAAATACTAATAATTACACATTTTATATTAAATACATTAAGAACTACATAACCTAACAAATATATAGGGGTCAAAGGTTGCCGAGCACAAATTCCGCCAAAGGCAGACGGAAGAAGAAGATATGCGCGTGCGTGTGTGTGCGTGCACACATCAAACGGAGGAGAGCAAAGCAAAGCTGGAAGTCGCGTGGCGTCTCCTTATAATCCGTCTCGCCAGTCGTCTGTGCTCACGGCCAGCCGGAGAAAAACCAAACAAAAGAAGCCAAAATCCATGACAGCATCTGTCAGTCACACACACACACACACACACACGCACACACACATCCGCACACACGCACACACACACACACGCACACGCACACACACACAACAGTGTTTTACGGGCATTCCCTCCTCAGGTCTGTCTACCCGCAGGGTTCTGGCGAAGGCGTGGGCGCGTTTGATCTGGTGAGCTCCCACCGAGCAACAAAGCTGGACTCACCTCCGCCGTCCCATAATTCCACAGCACCGCTCTCCTCGGGCAGCCTGACATTCATTACGCGCCTAGCGGGAGGTCGGAGAACGCTCCTCGCCGGGTCGGAGGTGCGCCGTCGCCCTCAGGAAGCATCCAGGTGGGAGCCGGCTGGCGCCATCGTTCGGAAGTTCCTCGTTGTTAAGAGGAACACCGACGCACCTGCCAGCTACGGGGGGTAGACCACCACCCTGCAAACTATTATTTTATTCAGAAATAAAAGTAAACGTACATAACGTACATACATCCATTCTCTGGAGTTGCTGGAGGGGGGGAGGCGGCGAGCTGGTGTGGGCTTTTTGTTAGCCCCCCGGCTTGGTGCCTCTGTGCTGGAGTCATCCCCGGTGAACGAGGGTTAATTCCCTACGCCTTAGGGCTGGGGAAAGGGTCCTGACTGTGGTTTGTGCGTACGCGCCAAACGGCAGTTCAGCGTACCCAGCCTTCTTGGAGTCTATCAGAGGGGTTCTGGAGAGCACCCCAGCTGGTGACTCCATAGTTCTACTGGGAGACTTGAACGCCCATGTGGGCAATGAAAGTCTGACTTGGAGGGGCGTGGTTGGGAGGAACGGCCTCCCTGACCTGAACCCGTGCGGTGTGTTGTTGCTGGACTTCTGTGCGAACTACAGTTTGTCCATAACGAACACCATGTTCGAACATAAGGATGCCCATAAGTGCACTTGGCACCAGGACACCCTAGGTCGCAGGTCTATGATCGACTTTGTGGTCGTATCATCAGACCTGCGTCCGTATGTTCTGGACACGCGGGTGAAGAGAGGGGCTGAGCTGTCAACTGACCACCACCTGGTGATGAGTTGGATTAGATGGCGGGGAAGGATGCCGGACAGACCTGGCAGACCCAAACGCGTAGTGAGGGTGTGCTGGGAACGTCTGGCAGAATCTCCCGTTCGTCGAGTCTTCAACTCTCATCTCCGGCAGAGCTTCGCCTGCATTTCGAGGGAGGACCGGGATATTGAGTCCGAATGGGCCGTATTCCGTGCCTCTATTGCTGAGGCAGCCAGTTGTGGTTGCGGCCGCAAGGTGGTCGGTGCCAGTCGTGGTGGCAAGCCCCGAACCCGATGGTGGACACCGGGGGTTAGGGCTGCCGTCAAGCTGAAAAAGGAGTCCTATCGAGCATGGATGGCTTGCGGGACTCCCGAAGCAGCTGACAGGTACCGGCAGGCCAAGCGGCACGCGGCTTCGGCGGTGGTCGAGGCAAAAACTCGGGTGTGGGAGGAGTTCGGTGAGGCTATGGAGCACGACTTTCGGTCGGCCTCGAAGAGGTTCTGGCAAACCGTCCGACACCTCAGAAAGGGGAAGCAGCCCCCAGTTCACACTGTTTACAGTGCGGACGGGGGCTTGCTGACCACGACTGTGGATATAGTTGGTCGGTGGAAGGAATACTTCGAGGCCCTTCTCAATCCCACTGACATGCCTTCCATAGAGGAAGCAGAGTCTGAGGATACGTACGTGGACAGTTCTATCACCGTGGCTGAGGTAATTGGGGTAGTCAAATCACTCCCCAGTGGCAAGGCTCCGGGGGTAGACGAGTTCCGCTCAGAATTTCTCAAGGCTCTGGATGTTGGAGGACTGTGTTGGTTGACACGCCTCTACAACATTGCATGGAAGTCAGGAACAGTACCTCTGGACTGGCAGACCGGGGTGGTGGTCCCCATTTTTAAAAAGGGTGACCGGAGGGTGTGTTCCAACTATAGGGGGATCACACTCCTCAGCCTTCCTGGGAAAGTCTACTCCAGGGTGCTGGAGAGAAGGGTACGACCGTTAGTCGAACCTCGGTTAGAGGAGCTGCAATGTGGTTTTCGTCCCGGTCGCGGAACACTGGACCAGCTCTACACCCTTGCAAGGGTACTCGAGGGTATGTGGGAGTTTGCCCAACCAGTCTACATGTGCTTTGTAGACCTGGAAAAGGCATTCGACCGTGTCCCTCGTGGTGTCCTGTGGGGGGTGCTCCGGGAGTACGGGATTGATGGTCCGCTTCTACGTGCCATTCGGTCCTTGTACAATCGAAGCAGGAGCCTGGTTCGCATTGCCAGCAGTAAGTCGAGCTTGTTTCCGGTGAACGTTGGCCTCCGCCAAGGCTGCCCTTTGTCACCGATTCTGTTCATAATCTTCATGGACAGAATTTCTAGGCGCAGTCAAGGTGTTGAGGGAGTCCAGCTTGGTGACCTTAGGATCTCGTCTCTGCTATTTGCAGACGATGTGGTCCTTATGGCCTCATCAGGCTGTGACCTTCAGCGTTTACTGGAGCGGTTTGCAGCTGAGTGTGAAGCTTCTGGGATGAGACTCAGCACCTCCAAATCCGAGGCCATGGTTCTCAGTCGGAAACGGGTGGACTGTACCCTCCGGGTTGGGAGTGAGGTCTTGCCTCAGGTGGAGGAGTTCAAGTATCTCGGGTTCTTGTTCACGAGTGAGGGAAGGTTGGAGCGTGAGATCGACAGACGGATCGGTGCAGCATCTGCAGTAATGCGGTCGCTGTACCGGACCGTCGTGGTGAAGAGAGAGCTGAGCCGGAAGGCAAAGCTCTCTGTTTACCGATCGATCTACGTTCCCACCCTCACCTATGGTCATGAGTTATGGGTCATGACCGAAAGAATGAGATCGCGGATACAAGCGGCGGAAATGAGTTTCCTTCGTAGGGTGGCTGGACTCACCCTAAGAGATAGGGTGAGGAGCTCGGCCATCCGGGAGGAGCTCAGAGTAGAGCCGCTGCTCCTTCACATCGAGAGGAGCCAGTTGAGGTGGCTCGGGCATCTAGTCCGGATGCCTCCCGGGCGCCTCCCTGGTGAGGTGTTTCGGGCACGCCCAGCCGGGAGAAGGCCCCGGGGAAGACCTAGGACACGCTGGAGGGACTATGTCTCACAGCTGGCCTGGGAACGCCTTGGTGTCCTCCCGGTGGAGCTGGAAGAGGTCGCCGGAGACCGGGAAGTCTGGACTTCCCTACTGAAACTGCTGCCCCCGCGACCCGAACCCGGATAAGCGGAAGAAAATGGAATGGAATGGAATAAAGTCATAATATTTTGGGAATAAAGTCATAATTATGAGAAGAAATTTTACAAGAAAAATGATGAAATTCTTGGAGAAAAAAACAGCAAAAACTTAAAAAACAGCAGGTCATTTTATGAGAATAAAGTCTAAATATAAAGAAAAAATAGTATTCTAATGAGAAAAAACTTTTTAAAAATACAAAAATTATTCAATTTTAGTAGCAAAAATATTACAAGAAAAATACCTTTTAAAAAAAAAGTCATAATATTATGAGAAACAAACAAAACAACAACAAAATATTAATAATCTTCATAAACAAAAAAGCCCCAATATAGACATTGGCTGTGTAGTGGGAGGGGCGGGGCTAACTCACCATGAATGCTTATTAGCCGTGCGTGCGTGCGCAACAACAGTGACGGATTTGGGACGGCCAAGGCAAGTCGGACGAGTCGACTTGTCTCCGAGCCGAAGGACAAAGACGTGGTGTGCACGTGTGTCTCTTCAAAGGAACAGCCAATCGTGCACGTAAGCGTATGCTATCCACACACACACACACACACACACACACACACGGTCCCGCTGCCTGTCTGAAGGTGTGTGACGGCAAGCTGCTGGGTCAAAGTCACGCAGATGGTCCGCACAGTCGGATGTCGGGGAGCGACACGCACACACGCTCACCCAGAATTTCTTTGGAAAATGTCCTTGTGGCATCACAGAAATAAAAACTATTGACCGGACTCGCTGGCTGTTGGCCCCCGCTTATAAATGAGCACATTATGACGGGACTGCGCGTGGCTGCGGCCGCGTACGGTAGACGGCATTGTAACTGACACACCTCATACACGCCACGGAATGATAAGACTCTAAATAGCCACTCGGGACGTTTTCCGGTCTTATCGGAGAGCGTAAAATGAAAGTAAGAATGGCTCCTCTCACCGAGCGGCGGGTCCTCCAATCTGAAGTTCCTCCTTTCCATTTCTAAACACGTCTGATTTGCTTTTAATGTTGTCTTATTCACTTTTTCTCACTCACAGGATCCATGAAAATGTCGTGGCCAATTATTATTTACATCCAATATGTAAATATTAATATAGCTTTTATATTTTTTATTTATTACGTCACAGGAACATACAAAACAACTGTTTAGAATAAAAAAACAAATGAACCTCATTGGACTAAAATGCGATTAATTGGAAATAAATATTGGAATCACTTGACATCCCCAATATAAATATAAAATACATATATAAGGTAAAAATTTTTGTTATTAAATTCAATATTAAATTTATTATTAAATGTAACCACTTTTTTTAAAGTTGAAAAAAAAAACTAAAAAAATGTCTAAAATAATTGATAATAATCCACACATGAATACCCTAAAAATCTAATATTATTATTTCATATATATATAGTTTAATATATAAAAATGTAATCATTCATGATTATAGTTAAAAATTCTGCTCCAACAATAATTGTAATAATATTTTTTTAATCAGTAAAACAGTCTAAAATAAAAACAAATACAAAGTAAAATATCTAAATATGTAATAATCTATAGTTATAATCACTTTTTTAAAGTAAAAAAAAAATCTAAAAAATGCTGCTCCTTAAATAATTGTAACAATATATATTTTTTTAAATAGGCAGACAAGTCTAAAATAATTGATAATAGTCTAAATATGTAAGTATGTAACATATATAGTACATGTATAAATATATGCAATAAAACTAAAAATATAAAAAAATATTAATATATATATGTGCGTTAGTTAAGTTTAATTTTGTGAAAATGCTTTAAAAAGAATAATGCATCAAAACCAAATTACTGACATCATCAAAACTGGATTTTTGGAAAAAAATATTTTTTTAAAGATGAAAATGATATAGTTTGTTAAAAAAAACGCATGCCCACTACGATATTTTTACTGAAATGAACCGGTGCAGTGAAAGCGGCAGAAATATGGATATGGAGGCTGGAGGTGAAAAGTTGATCCAGGAGCGTGAAGCGTTAAAAAGGAGAGAAGAAGAAGAAGGAGGAGGTAGACATTGTGTTCCCGGGGGGCGTGGCCATGTCAATAATAGCAACGCTAATGGACTCCAACTTAAACACACTCTAGCAGGAGCCAGACATAAAATCTTTGCGTGATCCCTCAAGGGAGAGGGAAGAACCCCCCAAAAAAAGGCATCCCGGTGGTGTGGTGGTCCCCGGCGGGAAAAGGCGGACGTCTCGGCCCAATTTGGGCACCTTGATGCAAAGCAGGCGTGACTTTCAGCGAGCAAACTTCCAAATCCAAATTGTCCTTTACAATAACTTAGCTCACATTAGCGCCGCGTCAGCGAGCGCGCTCGGGAATTAACCTCCCCCATGCGCACGCACACACACGTGCACACACACACACGTGCGCACGGCGATGTGTGTAACGTAGTGAGCGTGCACGGACGAGCAAAGAATCAATATGCTGGAGGTTAGGAAGCTAATTTGAAATGTTAACATTTCTTGCCTTAAATAAAAGCAAACACGCTCTCACACGTGCTGGGGGGGGTGGGGGGTGGGGGTCCTTCGCCGTGCTAGCGATGGCGTTTGCCTTTCACTCCACCAATTAAAGCCTTTAATTGAATTGATTCTGATAATGAGGCTGCGGAATGACACTGCTGCGGGAATGCCGGCGTGCGCGCGCACGTGCGTGTGCGCGCTGTGATTTGCCAGACTCCAAAGCGCGGCAGGCGGGGGCCGGCCTTTCGGCGTCTTGCGTGAATGCCCGCGGGCGGGAAAAGATGGCCGTTTGATGCCGCTACGCCGCGCTTGTCTCTTCCGCTTTGCATGCCCGTGGGCGGCGGGCAACTATGGGGGTGACCCTGATGAGGAGGAGGCCATCAGGTGACCTGTCAATCTCCTGCTGTAGCAGACACTGGTACGCGCTAGCGGCGGCGGCGTACGTCTCAAAGGCGCAAAGAAAGAACATCATTTCGCACTTCATTGAAAAGGATAATTTGACTTAAGAGCGACTCGTCCGCCGCCTCGCAATGACCGATAAAAGGAAGTGTTTTGGCGCTTTTAAAGTTTAACCTTGATAACCGCCGCCGCCACCGCTTTGATGGGCGGCTGTGATGTGCCGCCGGCCGCCTTCGCATCCTGGCGACGCCGCTAATGATCTCACCAAAGGTACCAACCTGTGTGTGTGCGTGTGTGTGGTCCACTTTAGCGTTTAATGAGCGCCGCGCTTCTTATCACGCTCTGATCCGCCCACATGGAGGACTCCCCCCGATCCCCCCTCGCACCCTCCTCCTTGAGAGGCCGCCAATCAAAGGCCTTTCATCCTCAGTTGGGAGGACAACGATGGAAGCAGCGAGGAGGACGTCCCTCTCGCCCTTCCCTTCATGCCGACCATCCTTGCCGCGCCGGCCCTGAGGGTTCCCGGGGGGTGGGCGGCATTTAGACATCTGTCAGCCGCTAATGGAAGACTTCAATTTAGTGGAAAAACAAGCTCGTCTGACAGACGTCGTGCATCCATGTCAGCCTCGCTCCAGGAAGGGGGGCCGCATTCGAGGCGTCCTCGTATGCGAGGAATGTGGGGCGGGTGGTAACCTGAGAGGGGCTTGGGGGGGTCGGCAATTAGAATCCCTAAAGCTGCCAAAGATGCTCACATCCGTCTTTTTGTGTTTTCTTTTTTTTGTAAATGTCACAAGCAAGACGGCGTCGCCTGAGTGCTGTTAGATAAGGAGTGCCCACAGCGGCACCCGCTGCTCGTTGAGAAGAGCGATTCCTGCTTTCATCACTCCAAACGTGCTCAATAAAACCCAAATAAGCAAGATTATTTGTCACTTTTTAACTATATAATCTAGAGAGTTTGGATTACTCAAAGTGATACCTCCTTTTCCTTCTTATTCTCTGGCAGACCACCCAGTCCCATTATAATGTGTTTATTAGCAAGGCGAACAGGTAGCGACAAATATATATGTGTGCTAGCTCGCCAAAAATAAAGAATATAATATTATAATATAGAATTAAATATAGAATTACGGCTGTCAAATGCTTACACGTTTTATTGCAATTAATCACGGTTTTCAAATTAATTAATCATGGTTAATCACCATGTCACACTGTCTGAAATGTGCCCATTTTTACTGTATTTCACTGAAAGAAAGACATATGACAGGGCAGGATTCAATAAGTTTGGATGTATTAGCAGCGCCGAATGAACTGATAAGTGAAGAGATGGCACACGTGGAAGAATTTGGAAATTTAAAATCTGAAATTAAAATCACGGAAAGATTAACCTAATATAGGGCTAGATTTTGGGCATCTGCAAATACAAACAGAAATAATTCTTTAAAAGTAAGTCAAGATTTCAAGTATCTGCAATCACAGAACAAAAGCCTCATCAAAAAAATCATGAAGGTCCATAATGGTAATGTCCTAAACCTTACAGAGGAAAACACAGCAGCGATCAAGAATACTAAGGCATTACGAGAAGACATCAAAGAGTTACAAGATGAAAATGCTGCCTTATGTGCTGCTCTTAAGGAGGCACAAAACCCTAGGGAAGAAAATAGAGCAGTATGCAATGATGTCAGGGTTCTACAGGATGATATTAAGGCATTGTTGGAAGACAATGCTGCCTTATGCGCGGCTCTAAAGGAGGCTCAAAACTCTAGGGAAGAAAATAGAGCAGTATGCAATGATGTCAGGGTTCTACAGGATGATATTAAGGCATTGTTGGAAGACAATGCTGCCTTATGCGCGGCTCTAAAGGAGGCTCAAAACTCTAGGGAAGAAAATAGAGCAGTATGCAATGATGTCAGGGTTCTACAGGATGATATTAAGGCATTGTTGGAAGACAATGCTGCCTTATGCGCGGCTCTAAAGGAGGCTCAAAACTCTAGGGAAGAAAATAGAGCAGTATGCAATGATGTCAGGGTTCTACAGGATGATATTAAGGCATTATTGGAAGACAATGCTGCCTTGTGCGCTGTTAAGGGAGGTTGAAAACCTTTTTATCATCAAAAAATAGAACATTATGCAATCATATCAACATTCTACCAGATGATATCCAGTCACTATTGGAGGATAATGCTGCCTCCACTAATTTAAATTCACTGAGCAAACGAGAACTATAATGGATGAGAGAGATCAGAATGCACAAATGAATGGTGTAATCCTCACAGGGCTCCGAATGACACCCGGGTCAAAAGGCAACTCCAACCAGAGGAGAACCGGATGGAATGGATGCTCCTTTAACAAAGCAACAGATACAATCAATGGAGGCGGCTGGAGATATCACCACCATCGACACTTGCATCCCGCTATGTGACAGAAACACCACACCGTTAAGTTCACCAAACCGCTGAAACAGGAAAAGAAGCTGAAAAGCACAACCGCCTACATGAAAGGCAACGCTGACAAAGCACGAGACTTGAGGAAGCGGGGACAGATACAAAGCACCTGGGGACACAACTGCAAAATCTGCATCAAGCCACTCGGAGGTCCAGGAGAAGCAAGAGTGCTTGGTGGCAAAGATATGAAGGATCTGGATACATATTAAACATCATATTACCATGACAACAAGGAAAGGGGAGGACAGAACCCACAAAGAAGGATTACATTCAATTACATTTGACTTTTGATATCATGGTTGCAAGGGCCTGCTCAACAAGGTACTACAATTAGGAGCCGTGTTCAATGACACTCACGGATGGCAGGAAGTGGATCCGGATATCAACATGGGAGAAAGGAAGAATGTTTTCTTGTTTAAAGAAATGAATGACCAATTATACGAAGCTCGGCCTCCTCCTACTACCACATGTGGGATTGTAATATGAAGCGTTCAGTGAACAACCGTATGCATGTTCAAAATCAAAGAAATACCATAACCAATTCATGAAATAATCCAAATAATAAAGTCAAATGCAAAAATAATACATGCATATTTAAAATAATTAAAGGTAAATTAAAAATGAACATTTAAGATATGTAATATATAAAATATATAAAGAAATATAGTAACAATAATAATAGTAAAAATAATAAATTGGAAAGAAATGTAATAAATATAGGTATAATATTTTTAAAAAGGCAATCATGAAATGTAAATAAATGTTTTGCACTGCGAACAAAAAAGAAAATGGATAAAATGAAGCCTGCCCCCTTATATACTGGTAGAGGAAACACTGCACACTTTCAAAGTAAAACTTTGTCAACATCCACGTTTACAGTCTAAGTCAATTCTGCTTGACAGTCTCGCATAATGCGGCTCATGTTTATGCACCTTGGACATGCAGCATACAGTATATGCAGTACCGCATACTGTACGCCCTCTTTTCATGCGCTTCTGCCAGTCGCAGCGCGGAGAGAAGAAAACGTGATTTCGACGCTCAGTGTGTCTCGGATACATCCCGTATGGTGACGTGATTCCTGAATCTTAAATAAAGACGAGCATGAGAAGTGGAGACGTACGCGCTACAAAGGCGCCTCCATCCTCCCAACGCCAATGTTGTTCTACGGCGGCGGACGGGAGATGTTAATAAGCAGCGATTGCTTCTTCACTCCCGTTTATCGCTCTGCCCTTCGGCGTCCACGCCGCCGCCTTCCCGTCCGTCTGCACTTCACCGCCCCGCGCTCTTCCTCGCCGTTCATTCGCGCACTTTCTCCCGCTCTTCTTCGCCTTCAACTTGCCCTGTGCTATGCTAACAGGGAGGCGCCAGGAATAAGAGAAAAAACAAACTAAGGGGATTGCAGTTTTTTTTCTCGAGCTTTACGGCTGTCGGGGTGGCAGCCGGGGGTGGGGGGCGGGCGCCGTCGCCAACCGTTACATTTACGTGCACAGCGTGCAGCATAGCCAACTGCTTTGCAATCGCTCCTCCACACTTACATTCATCATAAAAAGCAACAAAAACCTGCAAAATAATCCAGCAGGCGCGCGTGAAGGCGGGCAGGGAGTATGAGAGCCCCCCCGCCGCCCAACCCCGCTGTCGGGATTATTCGCTGAACTCGAAAGGCCGACAATCTCCAGCCGGCACCGTGAGGAAGAGGAGAAATGGCTGCAGGGAAGCTGGGATGCTGAAGTGTAGAAGAAGGTGATTTCATGTCGCCGTAATCCTGAAAGCGCTGCCGTGTGTGACCCCCCCCCCACCCCCCACCCAAACCCCCGGGGGCTTTTCCACACCTCCACGGCGGGATAAGTGGCTCAGCGCTAACGTTCTTATTCCAGCAGCGATTAACACACTGACTCTGCGCTGAACAACACTTCCCAAACTGCAAGGCCGCCGCCAATCCGTGCATGCGGCTCTCACGGGATGAACGCCATCGACCGTGCCCCGGGCCATGAGGCGGAGCCCATGAAGCGATCAGAAGGGATTTCCAGGTTTCTATATGTCAACTCAGGGGCGGGGACCGCTTCCACAGGAGAAACAACAGACCAGCATCCACAACGACCTCGTTAGCCGTGCTCCATTTCTCTTAATTGCCGCTAATCTTCCGGAATTCCGAGCACACGGCCAAGCACGTCTTAAACCGCCATCAGGAAACATACATTAACACTTAAATGTCACTTTAGTCCTTAGTCAGGCTATCTTTCATCCAGCTACTTTACCTCACCAGCTGCTTAGGCACTAACAAGCCACCCCCAGGGGGAGTGTTGCTGCTGGAGGCGAGCCTTTAAAAGACGAAGAAGGAAAAGTACGACCGTAGGATGAAGAAAGAGGAGAAGGGGAGAAAAAAGGAAAGAGAAGGAAATGGAAAAATAAACAAGGAGGTGAAGAAGAAGGTTAAGAAGCAGAAGGAGAAGAATTAAAGAGAAAAAGGAGGAGAAGGAGGGGAAGATGAAGAAGAACGAGAGGGAGAAAGAAAAGAAGAAAGACCAGAAGATGAAGGAAGAGGAAAAGAAGGAAGAGAACAGAGAAGGTAAAGACAATGACCGAGAAAGTGAAAAGAAAATGAAGGTGAAGGAAAAGAAAAACACAAGGAGAAGGAAAGAAAAAGTAGAAGGAGAGGACGGAAGAAGATGAAGGAAGAGAAGGAAAATAAGGAAGAAGAAAAGAAAAACAAGAAGAAAAACAAGGAAAAGAAGAAGGAGGTGAAAAAAAGATCAGGAAAGAGAAGATAGACAAGAAGACTGAAAAGGAGAAGCAAAAGGTGAAGAAGAAGAAAACGAAAGAGGAGAATAAAAAGAAGAAGGAAAAGGTGAAGAAGAAGAAAACGAAAGAGGAGAATAAAAAGAAGAAGGAAAAGGTGAAGAAGAAGAAAACGAAAGAGGAGAATAAAAAGGAGAAGGAAAAGCTAAAGAAGAAGAAGAAGAAGAAGAGAAGCTGCTCACCCCTGTTAAGGTCTTGATGTTGTGAAGTGCATTCTGGGCTTCTAGGGCAGCTTTCCGGGTGTAAAACGTAACAAAACAGCAGCCTGGGGGGACACAAAGAGGGGGGGGGGTCTTATTAATTATGATGATCCCGTTATGATGTTTTAATTATTATTACAGCATTCTGTGCATGGCCTGACCACACTCTGCATCATGAACTATCCCCCAGAGTGAGACCTCCTGTCCGTCAGTCAGTCAGTTACAGTTTCCTGCTGTAGGTGTGAGGGTGGGACGGGGGCGGAGCAACGAGGCAGGTGGATGCCGGACATTATTCCGGGAATTTTAGTAAAGCGACGCCTCGCCCTCCGCCGTGGCGTTGACGCAGCAGGTTTTGTCGGGCGTGTCGCAGACACGGACCCGGGTGACGCCGGGCCCCCTCGCCGCGTCTCTCAAGCATCTGGAGCGGCTTTAGCATCCGAGTCCCCGAGTCCCTTTGATGAGGATGGGAGCGTAATGGATGCCAGTTCCACGCCGTCCTCCGGGGGCGGGGGGCAGGCCTACTCCACACTTGGCCGAGCGCCTGGCTTTCTTCGGCGTGACAATTTGCGTCGTGACGGGCGCCCCGGTGTCTTCCTAACGCGCCGAGTGGAGCACCTGCCTCTGCTGCGTGCATCTTTGCAGTCAAAGGCTTTGAGATAAGAGCGGCGTGACTGACAGCCTCTCTGCGTGTCAAAACGATGCTATTTATTCCATGTAGGTCACCTGCCACGCCGCGCCGCCACAGCCCCCCCGCCCTCCTTCTTTAAGCCACCCTCTCATAGCTACACTTTATGTGAATGAACAGAAGTCAAATATAAGACAATTCACATGATGCATTCAAAGACCTTGTTATCATACAGTACTACCAGTTCTCTACACTGGTCATTGGTTCTAAAAGCACATTCAGAAGGTGGTAAGCAGGTTTTTATGTCTAATATGTCTTATTATCTCCTATTATGCCTACTATATTGGGTAATGCCAGTGCAAATGTGACTATAGGGTGTTATTTCATGTCTAGAGGGCTCTAGTAATGTTAAAAAGGACATTTAAAAGGTTGTAAACAAGTTTTCTATGTCTTCTTTTCACTTATTATGTCGACATATTGGGTAAAAGGAGTGCAAAGGTGACTGTAGGGGTGTTATTTCATGTCTAGAGGGCTCAAATAATGTTACAAAGCACATTTAGAAGGTTGTAAACAGGTTTTCTATGTCTTATTTTGTCTAATTATGTCTATAATATATGGTAATAAGAAAGTAGAGGTGAATCTAGGGGTGCTATTTCATGTCTAGAGGGCTCAAATAATGTTAAAAAGCACATTTAGAAGATTGTAAACATGTTTTCTATGTCTATTATGTCTTGTTTTCACTTATTTTGTCCACTCTGTTGGGTAATGGAAGTGTAAAGGTGCCTCTAGGGGTGTTATTTCATTTCTGGAGGGCTCTAATGATGCTATTAAGAATATTTACAAGTTTTTTAGAAAATTACTATGCCTTATATGTCTTATTTTCTCGTACTAGATCTATTCTATATTGATGTTAAGAGTGCAAAGGTGACTATAGGGGTGTTATTTCATATCTGAAGGGCTCTAATAACAAAATGTTAAAAAAAACGTGATTCGAAAGTTTTTCTCTACTCTAACCAGCAAAATATTTTATTTATAAATAAGGAATCCAACTTCACGGAAATTCAGGTCGGGTCTGGAAAACAAGGGATTTGTGTACTCCTCGTGGTTCTGAATGTGGTTCTGTATTTTGTATTTTGCTCTTTGTTACGCGTAGGCTTTGGTATTTTACACACTGTATTACTTATACATTTTATATTACTGCAATTATTTAGATTTATATAATAATAAATACATATTACTATTATACACTGTAACATAACATTTTTGTGTGGTTTTACATATCGTCCATATCGTGCATTGCAAGTATTGCTATTATTAAAATATCCAGCAAATATCGGAAGCGGCATCTTCCGGCGTCGCTGGCGACGGAGGTGGAGCTTGCAAAAAGGCATCAATAACAACGTTGAGAAAACACCTGAGCCCTTATCCTTGAAGAGCCACGTCGAGGATTCTTGGGTTGTTTTTGGACGCTTTGCATATTTGTCAACAGGAGGGGGTCGCTTTCGCACTTAGCATTAGCGATTCTGACAGCGTTTATTGTCGAGGGAAGGACTCATTGTGATGTGTGTGTGTGTGTGTGTGTGTGTGTATCCCGTGGCCTAGCCGGACGTGTGGCGGATCGTCCCAGGTGGCGGGCTGTCAAAATGAGGATCAAAAAGTGGAGGAATGGAGCTCACACACACACACACACACGCACCCACACACGCACGCACACACACACGCACACACACACACGCACACACACACAGAGCAACTGTTTAAGAGTCAGCACATACGCAGCTACTGCACTTTAAGAGCATCCCTGCTTACCTTACGTGCATGCAAACATCCCATAATAACCTTGGCCGGGTGCTGTTCGTGCTGTGCGGCACGCTAGCGAGACTCGCTGTTCTGCATTCGCGTCTTGTGTATCTTTTCTGCCGTCACCTGCAGGCCGGGGGGCGTCCCATCGGACTCACGCTCCCTCCAAAATGCACACACGCGTGGGAAGGAAGCCTCCGCCTTCATGTGCGTGTTACTGGAAAGCTTTGATCGGCGAGGTGGCGTCACCGCAAAGCTTCGTCTGCTTAGACTGGCCTGATACGCCGCGTTTGGGGATACAATTACCACAGCCGCCGCCGCTGAGACAAAGCAAAACATGAAAGATCGGCCGCCATGGAAGCCTCACGGTCCTGCCGCTGCGGTGAAGTCGGGTGAAGCTGGTCCTGCAATGTAAATAGTTAAGCCTTGCATTCCTAAAGACGCAGTCAACTCTAGAAAAGGTTATGGAAAGGTCGAGCTACGTAAAAAACAACCTGTGTGCCATCATCCAGTCAACGTTATTTTCTTCCCAAAAGTCCAGTTTTTCCATTTTTATTGATTAGAATTTCATTTAATGCTGCCCGAGTCGCGCACACACCCGCACCAGCATGCTCTGCTAAACTAAGCTAACCCCGCTAGCTTCCATTCCAGCATTTCCGTTTTGACAGGTTAAGTTTGTGATGAGATTCTGGTTTGTGATTGAGCAGTCCGCCGGGGAAACGCTTCCCCACACAAACGTTCCTGAGGCATCATTCAGTCATGTCACGTCCATTTCCGCATTTGACAGAATTCCGATTTTATCGGCAAGTTGAGAGATCTTCAAGGACGCCTTTCCCAACGGAGCGTCCGAGGAACTTTCTCGCCCTCTCCACATACGAGATAGGAAGCAAGCGGCGAGAGAAATACTTTTCCAGTGTCCACGTAAAGATGTGTTGACAAGACGGCGTACGTATTGTGTGGCACATGCTAGGCGGCGTATCGCTCCCCCGGTGACACGGTCCAGTTGGGTGTGGTTTGGGTGCGGCTTTGGTGGTCTGTTAAAGTCCTGCTTGAGACCCACCCCTGCGTGTTTCTTGCAACTGCCACACTGGTGACCCCGACGTGATTTGAACACGCAACCTTCTGGTACGCTGATGGAGGATCATATTCGTGGATCGCTTTGATTTGATACGTCAGTATTTTTGGATGCAAAAATGAGAAGCGTTTATGCCTTTTAAAAATTGTACCTCATTAAAATTCTATTACAAATATAAAAATGTACTATTCAGTTCAACAGTAAAGATGATGAGATATAATTCACTTACTTAAATAGTAAAGTAAATTTACTACGTAGCATTCATTAGTCCCACAGTTTATGCACGCATCCATTTTGCTTATTAAACATTGCATTCGAAAATAAACAAAACCGATTATCCAAATGACAATGCAGCCGAAGTCAAGGCAACACGGAAACAATTTAAGCCATGAGACGATTTTTTTAAATTCGTCACAAAATAACGGCAGCAATCAGAAGTACGTGTAGAAACACGCCTTTCCCTAATGGAGTTCAAGCACTTTATCGTATGTACACAAATGCATTTGATGTCAGCTGAGCGACGTCGTGTGAAGAGTCGTTGGATTCATAGTGGTATCGAATGCCGATACGGATAGAGGCGCGTATGGATATCAAACATAAAACACACGCCTGCTTCTTTTCAGCGTATTCAAACCCTCCTTCCTCGGCATCCTGACTGCTGGGGAGAAAAACATTCATTTCAAAGGAGCCTGAATGGCTCTCCTCTGGAAGCTCCACATTGACTTCGCGTACGACCTGTTTAGGCGTTTTAGCCAAATAATCCCGCAAAATGTGAACAAATCCTGGACACAATGGGAGCATCAGGGAGCAAAGCAGCAGGCTTTGTCAGTCTGGAACCTTCCGGGAAGCCAAGAACGACGCCAGACTATTTGTTTTCATGAGGATCCAGTTCTTTCTCCACTGGTCCACGGAAGGTCTCGGTCGGGGAAGGTCAAGGACCTCCTCCCGAGATGATTTGGCGGGGGCCACATCTGGAGGCGGAGCGCTCGACTTCCTGGAATCCCATTTTCCAAAGACGGCGGGCGTGTGAGAGCAGGAGGAGAGGTGGCCTTTAGCCCAGCAGGAAGGAGGCATGGTTTATTAAAAGAGCCAAGTCGGGGTGTATTACACAGCCTCACCCCTGGCCCTCACCCCCGGGCAGACTATGCTGCACTTCCCTTTGACCCCCCACCCAAACTGCTGCAATTACTGCTGCCGTCGCCCTGCGGCTGCGGCCTTTTTGTGCCGCCGCCTAAACGTGCCTCCGTGATTGGAATTAGTGTGGGCATAATGGAGGGGGAGGGGGGGGTTACAATCGAGGTTGCGGATGCGACGGGACAACAAAGCACCCGATTGTCAGGTGGCCTGAAAACAATGACGCCTGCTTGGCTGCCGCCCTAATCCTGTTAGCGCCGGCCGCCGTCCAGACCGCCGCCTATCGCGAACAATCTACCGGTGATTTTCCGAAATCCTTCGCCGGGCTCCTCGCCGAGCGACTCCCAGAGGCGGGGAGCGACTTAACTAAGCAACTCTCGCCACCGCCGAGGCATGCGCCACGCACGCACCGCCGGTCTACCTAATTGGGCTAACGTGGAGCTAAAGCGGCGTAATTGGCGCTCCCGCTTTAGCAGACAATGAAAGCCCCCGTCGCCGCCGCGGACTCCGTTCCAGCAGAAAATCGCCTCGCATGACGCAGCCTTCGCTCGGCGCTGCCACAGGTGAGCGGGAGGATACGCCTGTCTTGCGGGGCTCAGAGACGAGGCTTTTGAGCGGCTCTGTCGGGCCGACGCTGTGAAGTTGAAGAAGTACAAACAAACCATGAAATGTTTTTTGTCCAAACATAACGCCTGCGCGTTGCTGCCTCACCAAGCGTGCATTCTTTGGACTGAGTGCGACTGCTAAATGACCTGCCACGGGGCCAAAGACTGTTGCGAGTGTTGGTGAAGACGCCAATTATTGATTGTGTAATATTACACAATTTTATAATAAAATTAAATCAAATAATGAAAGAAAAAATAATGACAATTCGATTCAATTATGAACCATATATCCTAAAGATATCCTACAGTTTATGTATATGCATCTTTTTTGGTGTTTGGAACAGATTCATTTGATTTACATGTTTGTTTTGTTTTTTTCGGAAAAAATGCCAAAGTTTTTGAACACCCCAGTTTTTATTTGTTATATTTCTGATTGTATAATATTATACGATTTTATAATAATAATAATATTGGCTCCAGTATACCCGCGACCCTAGTGAGGATAAGTGGCAAGAAAATGGATGGACGGATAATATTAATAATAATAATAACAATAATAATAAATGATAGAAGCGTTAAAATAAAATGAAATATTAACCATTTATTAATTATCCCCGACACCACATGTGTATGCAAATTTTTGGGTGTCTGGAACGGAAATGGCCTGTTTTTGTTCTTTGACACTGGAAAAGTCCCAGTCACATGACCACCACCCGCACCTACAAAGTCCTCTTAAGGGCTCATTTGAATGCTAATATGCTAATGAAAAAGGCTAAAGCTACCCCGGATGAGGAAGCCAAAACCGGAGCAGAGCAGAAGACTGATGATCAGCGACGGATGTAGCGGTTCTTCCCTCGCAGCGTGCGTGTCGGCTATCGGCGCCGAGTTCCACAAGGAGGCTCTGCGGGCCTTTAACAGGCTTCATGCGTGCGTGTTAATGAAGACATTAAACTTATTCTGCTGTGTGCATGCAGGCAGGCTGGATCATTAAGATAAATGACACAACGTGTCCCCTGCCAAAACACACACACACACACACACACACACTCTCAGGGTTGTGGACCGTTTTGTGTTTACCCCTCTGGCTCTCTTTGTCTCACTCGCTCTTTATCTTCTCCGCCATCCAAACCTGTCTCTCTCTGTACACGCAAAAAGACAAAACCCAACAACAACAACAGCAACAACAAAAAAAGCAAAACAACCCAAATTGCTCCATTTCTCACTCGCCCCGCCGCCTCATCTGGTTATTAACTCCCAACACATTAAACCAACAGCGGTGCCACGCAATTCCCTGGACCGCTCCAGTCAGCATAAACACACACACACACAGAATCCTGGGTCAATGTGCAGCAAGGCTGGAGGGATGCATGGCTGCAGGGCTGACAAACAACAGCCCATTAAAGGAAAGGGAAGTGATTTTCCTAAGTTTCCAGCACAATTTGCCGTATGGATTTTTGATGCCGCTCATCCGCCGTCGCCGCTCTGAGGTCTCAGAAAAAACGCACCATAAGTGGCTATTCATTTCTAGACAGCTGATAATACAGGTCAAATGTATGTTAAAAACACCCATGTTTATGTTTTTACCGCACTTTCTTTGGGGGTGCTTGAATGCACCATAGATGCTGTAAAAAGCACCATCAAGGGGAACCAGAGTATAGAGGGGGAGGAGCCACCTGCTGTGGCCCAGCAAGGTGCACTGTATTCGGGCACGCGCTCCGAGCAGCCGGTGTGCCCCTATGGAGGTCAGGAGAACCAGAGTATAGAGGGGGAGGAGCCACCTGCTGTGGCCCAGCAAGGTGCACTGTATTCGGGCACACGCTCCGAGCAGCCTCTTTTCTAACGTCGCAGTGCTGGCGTTTCAGGCGGCTGGTGAGGTTTTTTAAAAAAAACAAAAAATTTTTTTTTCAATTTGGCCCATGAAAGCGAATGCTTGTTTACAAGTGAGCTCAGGGGAAGTTACAGCAGGCCGGTGACGTCAAAGGTGCGCTTAATTTGCTCACCTGCGCGGTGTGGGTAATCGCACCTTATCGGAGCTATTTTCAATGTTATCGGGTTTATCGCTGCGATGTCATAATCCCCTCATATCGGCGTGATAATCAACGTGCGCCCCCCGCGGGAATAAAGAATGCACGTACTGCCATGCTGCTCATGACGGCCATCTTGTTGTAATCGTAGTAGACGAGCCGCATCTCGAGGGTCAGCTAAGCAGAAGCCAAAGAAAAATGTTTTCCTTGCAAACTGCGCAGACAAATAAAAGGGGGGGGGGTCACCGCAAGACAGCCCAATTGACCTTTCCCGGCGTCGCCGTCATCGATTTAAGGTAAACAGAGCGAGACGAGGGCCGCGCCGACACCGCCGGAATTACTGTAGGTGTCGGCGCGGGTCGGGTGCAGATGAGGCCAGACGGTGGCGGCGGAGGGGGGGGGGCGTTGCAGGGCTGTGGTAACAAGGCCAATAAGAGCTCAATCAAACACTACATTTCCTCCCTAAACGCTCCGAGGCGGACCCCGTCCATCCCGGAGGAACGAGGAAGGAAGGACAAAACAAGAAAGGAAATAAAAAAAAGGTCCCATGAAGAAGCGGCAGTCAGCGAGCCTCAACACGGCTGGACATGACAGCTCTCAATCAGACTAGATAGGACAGCTCTGGTTTGTTCTTTGATCAGGCCTCATCAGCTCATGCTCAAACACTAGATAGGCCAGCTCTTTTCTAAATAAGACTAGAGCTCTCCTATCTGGTTTCCGAGCAGTTTTTAGCTCCAGTCTGTCTGTCCTATCGAGTATGAGAGAGGCAACAGCTGTCCTGTCTAGAACTGTCCAGTCAGTAGCAGAAAAGATGTCCTATCTAGTCTTTGAGCATAAACTGCTTAAGCCTGCTCTGACAGAAGACCTGAAGCTGTCCTTTCTATCCTATCCAGTCAGATTGAGACTAGGGCTGTCCTATCTAGTCAGACTCACACTTGAGCTATGCTTTGTAATCTGACACAAACTACAGCTGCCCTGTCTGACTCAGACTAAATTTGCACTACCTAGTCTAATTTAGACTAAAGATGTCCTATCAAGTTTGACACAGATTAGAACTGTCTTATCTAGTCTGACTTACACTAGACCTGCTCTATCTAGTCTGACTCAGAATACTCTGCCCTATCTATTTAGTCTGACTCAAACTAGAGCTATCTAGTTTTACTTGGACTAGTGCTGTCCTACCTAGTTTGAACTGGCCCTGAGCTGTTCTACATAATCTGACTCAGACTGGAGCTGTCCTATCTTTCTAGTCTGATCAGACTACCACGAGTCTGAAACAGACTAGAGTTGTCTTATCTAGTTGTACTCAGACTACTCTGTCCTATCTATCTAGTCCGACTCAGACTGCAGCTGTCCTACCTAGTGTGTATCGGCCCAGAGTGGTCCTACCTAGTCTGGCTCAGACTGGAGCTATCCTATCTATCTAGTCTATCTCAGACTACAGCTGTCCTTTCTAGTTTGACTTGTACTAGAGCTGTCCTATCTAGTCTTTGAGCACGTACTTTCCTTTTACATCCAAGAAGTGAAAAGATTTGGAGTGTATGTGTGTTCACTGGCGAGGGCGTCCTATGTAGTGCATGCAGGTCGGTGTGTGTGATGATGCTCCTGAGAGCATTTAAGAGTCGCTTTGTCTTCTGGAAAATTCCGCTAAAGTGATCGCCAAGCTCATTGCCGCGTTTGCCCGTCTCGTTCGCTTCGTCTCTCGCCCGACTCGTCTTCTTGATGTTCCGCCGTCACTTGAGAACTTTTCTGCTCGGATGAAGGTGTCACACATCTCCCGCTCCCTCGCTTTGCATTCCGCCCACCCCAACCCCTCCCCCCGTGTTCACACGCCAGCGTTATTGTCGCCATTGTCGTGTTCATCAAAGGTGGCGGCACAAAATAGCAACAAACGCGGAGCGTGTGCACAAAGGAGCGCGCACGTGGGCCCGGGCTTTGTGCTCAAATGGTGCACGAAATGCTCGTTTGCTCGTGTCACTCTACGCGTTTATCTTCGCTCGCCTGGTAAACGGGCGGGACGGCCCACTCGGGCGGCGCCGCGCCTTTTTGCTGTCAGTCTGCGTTGGCGCTTTGCTTTGTGCGATTGTTTAACGGGTCGGGTTGCCGTGGCGACTCAGCGCACGCCAGGCCAATCGTAACTGGATCGGCACGCAATTGTTACGTTTTCTGCCAAAAAAGAATCTCTTTTCATAAACACGTACAAAAAGATCTGGTCTGGTATCAATACAAGTGGCATGGTATTGGTACAAAAGGTCAAGTATCGGCACGAATGGTCTGGTATCGTTACAAATGATTGGTATGAAAATTGGTATGAAAGGTCTTGTATTGGTACAAATGGTGCAGTATCGGTATATGATGTAGTATTGGTATGAATTGTCAAGTATCGGTACAAATGGACTCGTTTTGGTATGAATGGTGTAGTATCGGTACAAATGGTCTATTATAGGTACAAATTGTCTAAAATCAGTACAAATGGTTTCGTATTGGTATGAATGGTGTAGTATCGGTACAAATGGACTCGTATTGGTATGAATGGTGTAGTATCGGTACAAATGGACTCATATTGGTATGAATGGTGTAGTATCGGTACAAATGGACTCATATTGGTATGAATGGTGTAGTATCGGTACAAATGGACTCGTATTGGTATGAATGGTGTAGTATCGGTACAAATGGTTTCGTATTGGTACGCTGGTCTGCTATCCGTACAAATAGTATAGTATGCGTATGAAATAAAGTAGTATCGGTAAAAATGGTCTAGTATTGGTACACATTTTCTAGAATTAGTACAAATGGGCTCGTATTGCTATGAATGGTCTAGTATCAGTATGAATGGTGTCGTATTGGTACGATGGTCTAGTGTCAGTGCAAATAGTCTGGTATTAGTATGAACGATCTAGTATCAGTATGAAGGGTAGTATCAGTACCAGTGGTCCACTATTGATATGAAAAGTCTGGTATCGATACAAATGGTGGAGTATTTCTAGGAATGGTGCAGGAGGGAGTGCATACCTTTGCTCTGTGGTGGGTTCTGGCTGCGGTCTCGCAGGATGTTGATCTGGTAGACGGCGCCGTACGGCTCAAACAGCTCCTTCAGCTCCTTCTCCGACCAGGAGCGCGGGATCTGGCCCACGAACATCTTGATGGCGTCCGGGTCGGGCTGGTCCGAATGCTCCAGTGCGCCGTTCATCTTCCCGGCCGTGCCGTTGCTGCGGACAGAGCGGGAAAAAGACGCTGAAAGACTCATTTCTTCATCGCCATCATCATCAGACTAAACAATGAGGCAGGTTGGCAAACCGCCACACACCGAAACTAAGCAAACCTCCTGACCGCAACGCGATTGCTCCTCGACGGGCGTGCACGGACGTGGCTTAAACACGTGCACTGCATTGTGATCGCTCCTCCACACTTTCATCAACGAAGGCAAACCAAATCAATTTGTATTTATATGAAGATTTTGAAGATGTGTTATTATTATTGGCTGCATTGCTTACAGTTATACATGAATTACCTTTAACAATCTTTGTCATTATTATTAAAAATAATTAAGAAAAAGGAAAGAAAAGTGACTATGTAATGTCACATGTATACATGTATACATGTATGCATGTATACTATCATATACTATCATATGTATCATATTTATTACTAGTAATAATAATACAAATTATTGCCATAAATATATATGCAAATGAGTGAAGGTTAGGGGTTAGAGTTAGGGTTATGGTTTTAGGGTTAGATTTAGAGGTTAGGGTTATGGGGTTAGAGTGTCAGGGTTAGGTTAGGATTAGGGTTATGGGGTTAGAGTGTCAGGCTTAGGTTAGGATTAGGGTTATGGGGTTAGAGTGTCAGGGTTAGGTTAGGATTAGGGTTATGGGGTTAGAGTGTCAGGGTTAGGTTAGGATTAGGGTTATGGGGTTAGAGTGTCAGGGTTAGGTTAGGATTAGGGTTAGGGGGTTGGAGTGTTAGGGTTGCTCCTCTTCAGCAGATGAGAGATTGGGAAATGTATAGATGGTATATTCCACGTGCAGGATGTCCTGACATGACTCCCGTAAGGAGAGAAGCGGACTCGTGATTTTCACACAAGCACATTTTCTGCCACTTCTGCTAAAAATAAAGCGGGAGAAAAGCCCGAGGTGACGGAGCGAGACGAGACGAGACGGCTCGTGCGGCGCCAAAGCTTCTTCTTCTCTCGTCCTCCGGCCGGCGTCGGCTCAGGACGAGACAAAAGTATTGGGACGCCAAGTGTCCTGCCAGCTGTGTGACGGATGAGGTCGTGCACAACTGGAGAGTGTGTGTGTGCGTGTGTGTGCGTGTGTGTTATCTCGTCCAAACACGCGAGCTGTCAATTCAAGACGGCCGAAGACATTCTCTCCCCTTCTCTAGCATTATCTCGCTAAACAGAACCTGCCGGTGCTGACCCACAGAGCCGGGCGAGGCCCCGGCTTTAAAAGAACCAAACATTCAAACCTTTCGGCGCGGCTCATCCATCTCCTGCAGAAGGAGCCGAGGCGCTCGGCGGAGACACCAAAGTCTTTCAAGGATTTCAAGGACATGTCCGACAAAACCCGGCCTGCCGCCGAGGCGACGACTGAGACTGGGCCGGTCTTTGGGTTCAGGCTGTGTGTGTGCGTGCGTGTGTGTAGACAATCCCTCATTGTTGCCCGTTGTTGTCAGAGCAGCGCCATGACAGCCCGCCCTGTGCCCGCGCCGCCATTCACCCGCCAAGAAGACACAATGAAGAGCTTCACCCCTGGAAGGTGTGTGTGTGTGTGTGTGTGTGTGTGTGTCGGGGGGCCAGGATTACGTCCGAGACAGACTCTCTCCTTTCGCAGCCTCACCATCTTCCTCCTGCCTCCTCAATTTCAGACAATCATTTGCCGTAACGCCGTCAATATGGCTTCTGTCGCACCCCGGGGGGTCCAGCCCGCAAGCCAGGGGTGCCCAAAGTGCGGCCCGGCGGCCATTTGTGGCCCGCGGCTGTTTAGTTATTGGCCTGCAATGCAGCCTAAAAATATCATCAAACAAGAAAACCAAAAACAACAGCAGCAAAAAGGGGAAAAAAAATAATAATAAAGTCAAAGTATTACAAAAAAGTGGTAATTTTATGAACCTAACATCATAAAATTATTCGGGAAAATAACATAATTGTTCTTTTTGTAATAGGTTGTAATATGACGAGAAAAAAACAACACATTGAAGTGAAATAAATTAATAATAAGAATAAAGTCAAAATTTAGTGTCAATAATTCATAATTGAGAGAACAAAGTCAAAATTTTAGGACAAAATTTTTTTATATTATTTTCATGTTATGAAAAGAAACAATTACGTCATTTTAGTAGCATTAAGTTGAAATATTACAGAAAAAATGTATTAAAAAAAGTCATAATATGATCAGAAACAAAACGAAACAAAATTCAGTTGTCATTTTTGGAACATTTTTCTCGGAGAAAAAGTTACAATATTCCAGGAATAAAGTCCAAATATTATGGGAATAAATTCATGATTAGGAGACAAAAACAGTAGAGAATATAATAAACCAAATATTACAAAAAATAGAAGACAAACTTAAGAAAAACTTAATAAAAATGGTAAAAGTATGATATAAATAATAAGTGTATATATGACAAATAATTGTACGAATATTCCTTNACATGCATGTTTTTGGAATGTGGGAGGAGACCGGAGTACCCGGAGGAAACCCACTCACGCACGGGGAGAACATGCAAACTCCACACAGAGATGCCCAACGGAGATTTGAACCCAGGTTTTTCAAGATCTCCTGACTGTGTGACCAATGTGCTAACCACTCAGCCACCGTGCGGCCCAGTAGAGAATATAATAAACCTAATATTACAAAAAATAGAAGACAAACTTAAGAAAAACTTAATAAAAATGGTAAAAGTATGATATAAATAATATGTGTATATATGACAAATAATCCTCATTAGGGTCACGGGGATGCTGGAGCCTATCCCAGCAGACTTTGGGCAAGAGGCGGGGTACACCCTGGAATGGTCGCCAGTCAATCGCAGGGCACATATAGACACACAAACATTCACACTTACATTCATACCTATGGACAATTTAGAGTCACCAATTAACCTAACATGCATGTTGTCCGCCTCTCGCCCAAAATCTGCTGGGATAGGCTCCAGCATCCCCGTGACCCTAATGAGGATAAGCGGTATAGAAAATGAATGAATGAATGAATGACAAATAATTGTATGAATATTCCTTCCAACCAAACATCACAGTTTTTCCACTCAAGTGACAAAGTTTGGACACCCCCGCTACAAAAACGGTTCCATCCTCATTCCTCCCGAAACGGCGTTGGCGTGAAGAAGGCCGCCCAGACGGGAGAGGAGGGGCGGGTTGAAGGAGTACGCGCAGCTCGGAACCCAGCGTGGGCTCACCCGGGTAGTCGGCGTACACACACGCACGCACACGCACGCACGCACACACGCACACACGCACGCACGCACACACACGCACACACACACGCACGCACACAAGTTCAAGCTGGCTGCACTCATCCTTCTGCTGCGTCTGCCTTCTGTTTCTGCTCGAAAAGACATCCTCGTCTCCTTCCTTTAACCCCGCAATCTCACACACACACACACACGCGCGCGCGCACGGGCGGCGGCGGCTACGGCGGCGGCGGGTTCGTAGAAGGGCCGAGCTGTCACACGCGTCCTGACTGGCGGCGTGTTTGCAGGGCGTGTGACGCTCCCACGGGGGAACTGATCTTGTTGACAAGATTTTCCCTGGAGGGAGTGTGGGGCGGGCAAGGGTGAGGGGGGGGGGGGGGGGGGGTGCGAGGTCAACGAAACACACACACACAGTAAGAGGTCACGTTAGCATCAACACGTGTGAACGAGATTGGAAAGGATTGCCGCGTGGGGGGGCCAATGATAGGTGCCGCATCCCCCGTGACCCACTCGAACTTGACGAGGCACCAACCCCGCCCACCTTCCGCGAGCACCTACCAGGGCACAGCCACCAATCCGACGCGTGTTTGGTCGCCATGGATACAGGGCGGGAAGAGGAAGCATCAGACAAATGTCACGCCGGCTAATGACGCTGCACCGGTGCCCCGGCGCTCTGCTAGCGGTGCGCTAACGAGCTGCCGCACGCTAATGAGGCCGCGACGCGACGCACACACCCATTCACATTGCAGTGAGTCGCCACGGTGGGGGGGCGAAAACTGTTTATTTCCAGGCGACGTGTGTCTTCACCTTTGACCCTCAAGGTTGCATACGCACACCCGGAAAACAAGTCACATGACTCCACGCTGCCGGAGCACCTGTCAAGAAGACCTCGAGGGGCGGGGGGGGAGGGGTCCTGAAGCCGATAAAGAGGTACGGGTGTGGAGATAGCGGGATAACGTGAAGGCGTATTGGGGCGGGGGAGGGGGGCGCTCCTTTTCATTAAACTTTATGGCTCGGAAAAACATTGTCATGCATAGCAATTAGCTGCACGACAGATGGCTCAATATGCTCCTCACTCTGTGTGTGTGTGCGTGCGCGTGCGTGCGTGTGCAAGGCATCCTCCCGTTGCTTTGCTTTATCGCACCCTCATCACCTCCACTCTCCTGCACGCGTCCATCCCAGCCTGCCAGCCAGCCAGGAGGGCAAAATCAACAGTCCCTACGGGGGAGCCATATGTTGACATATGCCGATGCTGCGTGTGCGCGTATCCCAGATGTGCACACACACACACACGCACGCACACACACTGTGGCCATGCTGCCTTCACGAGCGCTAGGGAATCACACAATTGTGGCTGCAAGCTAACGTAAACAAGGAAACATGGCTAGCAAACAAGCTAAGCTAGTGTTTTCATTTTCATATATACTGTTATACAAGTATATGTATGTATATATATAAAATTTGATTGTAAAATGTAAAAACCTACTTACATGTTTCTTATTTTTGATATATTTTATGTTAGAGTGAAAAAAAAACACACGTTTCTATGTTTATCTCAGACAAAAATACTTCTTGTGTGTTTTATTTAAAGTTTAAAAAAATATATGTTATTTTGAATAAAGAAATAAATATATGTACACACATTAGTGTAAAAACTATACTTAACATATAATACTAATGATATATTTAGTTCATATTTTTTATATGCAGGTGTAAAAAGTATTTTTATATTTCTTTTTAATATACATTTTTAGGTGTAAAAAATATATTTTACATTGTTTTGTATCCTAAAGTAAATTTTTTTTAAATTTTAGAGTGTAAAAATATATTTGTATATGGTATTTTGTACTACATATATGATTAGTGAAATATAAATAAATATATTTGTATATATAGATATAATTTCTAAGTGTAATAAGTCTATTTTATACATATGATATGAATATTTATTTCTATATGTTTTATATATGAGTGTAAAATGTATTTATATATTTCTTATTTTTAGATATTTTATTTTAGAGTATATTTTTCACAGTTTTGCATCTTAAAGTGGAAAAAATGTTTGAATTTAAAATGCAAAATGCCGGGCGCGGCGAGTCCGGTGCGAGTGTGGCAGCCATTCTTTGTTCCCGCCGCTAAAGAGGAAGCTATTTTTAGTGGCGCGCTGTCGCATTTCCACGCCGACCTGGCATTTTCGCTCCACAAGAACACAAGCGGCGTGTTTAGCGTGTAGAGAAGCCTGTCTGCTCCGCACTCCTCTAAATGTTTGATGAGCATCTCTTACGTCATCCCGCGAGGACGAGGAGGATGAGGAGGATGAAGCATGGCCTGCATCCAGCATCATCGCATGTTCTCACTTCAGCTTCAAATGTTTGCAATTTGCACCTCCTCCCCCGCGCCCGCTCCCCTGACGGGAACGCTGGCACTTCCTAACGTGCGCGGCAGAGACGGATCTGGCATCTGGAATCTTCTTTTTTGTTTTTGGAGGATGCGAGCTTCCCATGACGCCGTTTTCCGCCGTTTAGGCAGCGCGGGCCAAGACACGCTCACTTTTGTTGCGGCTCGTCCCGGAAAGGAAAACAAAAAAACGTTCCGCCGGGGTTCCCAAACTTTCCCCACAAAAGGACAATCCACAACCTCATCCTCCTGGGCGCGTGCACGTGGCGAGGGAAGCGAGGGCACGGCGTGTTAATTAGCAACATCTCGCTCTAATTAGCAGGCTATGAATAGACGAGTCAAGGTTAGACACCCGGGCGACCATCTTGGCTCTCCTGCAACCGCATTATAACGTGCGTGTGTGTGCATGTGTGTGCGTGCGTGTGTGCGTGTGAGAGATGATGTCAGAGCAATTAGCGCATGAATCATCGTCAGGCGTGATTCCATCACCACAGAAGAAGCTTTAATTTAGGAGTCACTTCAATTTATATTGATTTGTAGTCCTGATAAAATAGATCAATCAAATAATAATAATTAATTGCCCTGCGATTGACTGGCGACCAGTCCAGGGTGTACCCCGCCTCCCGCCCAAAGCCAGCTGGGATAGGCTCCAGCATCCCCGTGACCCTAATGAGGATAAGAGGTATAGAAAATGAATGAATGAATGAAAATAATAATAATATAATAATAATAAAACCCTAATCCTGACCTGCTAACCTTAACTCGCTGGGAAACCTGGGAATCTTTAACAGCATTCCGAAACCTACCTTTCTAAACCTAACCCTGATCCTCTAACCCTAACCCGCTAAACCTAAAACGCTAACCCAACACCAACCCTAACCTGCTAAGCACACCCCCTTGCCCCTACCTTGGAAACCCCAACACCAACCCAAACCCCAAACTTTGTAAACCTGACCCTAACCCGGTAGTCCTAACACACTAACCCAAACACCAACCCTAACCTGCTAAGCCTAACCCCCTTGGAAACCCTAACACCAACCCGGACCCTAAGCCTCTAAACCCGCTAACCCTAACACAACATCCCTAACCTGCCAACCTTAAGCCGCTACCCACTAACCCTAACACCAACCCGGACCCTAAGCCTCTAAACCCGCTAACCCTAACACAACATCCCTAACCTGCCAACCTTAAGCCGCTACCCACTAACCCTAAGTCCAACCCTAACCTGCTAAGCCTAACCCCCTTGGAAACCCTAACACCAACCCGGACCCTAAGCTTCTAAACCCGCTAACCCTAACACAACATCCCTAACCTGCCAACCTTAAGCCGCTACCCACTAACCCTAACACCAACTCTCACCTGCTGTCCCTAACCATCTTACACCCTACCTCTACCTCGGAAACCCCAACTTTGTAAACCTAACCCTAACCAGCCAACCCTAACACAATATCGCAAACTCGTTAACCCTAAGATGCTACCCGCTATCCCTAAACCGCTAACCCTACTCCACTAACCCTCTCGCACCAACCCAAACCCTGTCGCTTTCCTAGCTTCAAGTCGTAAATAAATCAGAGGAAGTCGTAGCGCCACCAGAAGCCACTTCCCGTCCCATTAGCTGGTGGCGCTACGAGGATTTAGCACACAAAGGGCGCCAATGAAAGATCAATAGCGTGCGTCCATTGTGCTTTGTGGAGTAACAGGCATGGATTTCCTTTGCCGGCGCCTGCGCCTGCGCCTGGAATCGCCTCCATTGTGTGGCCCATGTAACGATCCCCGTGGAGGAGCTCCCGCGGCGCAACACGCTACAGCGCATTAAACACGTCGACGCGGCGACCAGGCGCTCTCTGCAATCGTGTGATGGAGTGCAGGAGCCGCGCTTTCTCCCACAAATTAAACTGGGGCTCAGGTGAGACGCAAAGCGACGCTTCAGCGCCGGGGGGGAGGGGGGGGCATAGTGGACGTGAGGCCTGAAAACCCCCAGGACCCCCCTTACCCCACACGCACACACAAAGGAAGGGGGAGAGAAGTTGATGGTGAGATTGATGGAGTGTAATGAAGTAGCGGAAGAAGGACGAGACAAGAGACATCAGAGGCCATTACTTAACCCCCCCCCACACACACACACACACACAATCCATCCATCAAGGTTTTCCCAAATCAAAAACGATGGCTGGACATGTCGGTGAACATCCTCACTCATACAGGTCATTGTACACTCAAAGACTAGATAGGACAGCTACTAGTCTTCAGCATAAACTGGTGAAGCCTGCTCGAGTGAGAGGCGGAACGTCTTCTAAGGCAAACCGAACAAACAACAGAGCTGTCCTATCTAGTCAGCAAGAGCTGTCCTCCCCAGTCTTTGGCTGTCCTATCCAGTCTTTGAGCATAAACTGACCAAGTCTGCTCAGATGAGCGTCAGGGACGTCTTATAAGACAAACCTAATGCAGACTAGAGCTGTCCTATCTAGTCAAATGGAGCTTCTATGGAGTTGTCGAGCACGAACTGACAAAGCCTGCACAGATGAGAGGCAAAGGATCTTCTAAGACAACCCAAACAAAGACTAGAGCTGTCCTGTCTAGTTAAATGGAGCTGTCCTATTCAGTTTTTAAGCATAAACTTAAGCAAAACCTGCTCAGATGAGCGGCGGAGCATCTTCTAAGACAACCCAAACAAAGATTAGAGCTGTTCTGTCTAGTTAAATGGAGCTGTCCTATCCAGTTTTAAGCATAAACTTAAGCAAAACCTGCTCAAATGAGCGGCGGAACATCTTCTAAGACAACCCAAACGCAGACTAGAGCTGTCCTATCTAGTCAACGGGAGGTGTCCTTTAGCATGAACTGATGAAGCCTGCTCGAATGAGAAGCAAAACTTCCAAGACAACCTTAACAAATACTAGAGCTGTACTAGCTAGTCGACTACAGCTGTCCTATCCAGTGTTTCTATATATACTGACAAAGCCCGTTCAGATGAGAGGCTGGCGGTCTTCTAAGACAACCCAAACAAACGCTACAGCAGTCCTATCTGGTCGACTACCGCTGTCCTATCCAGTCTTTGAGGAAAGCCTGCTTGAATGAGAAGTGAAACGTCTAGGACAACCTGAACAATGATTAAAGCTGTCCTATGTAGTCATTGAGCAGTCCAGTTGAGTAGTCTTAGCATGGTTGTCGCCAATGTTTACATTCCCTGTTTACACCCATAGCCTGCAGGTGGTGGGCGTGGCCTTCATGGAACAAGGTGGAGCTTAAATACTAACCTTGCTCAACAGACAACATCTGCTTAGCATCCTGCACGCACGCACACACACACACACACACACACACAGTATTATGCAGTGTGTGTGTGCATTTCCCTCGTGGAGGCTCGAGGCGCATCGTCAGAAGTAACAGGGCGGGCTAGCGCTGCATGCTAATCCTCCGCGGATGAAGACGCTAAGCTAAGCGCGACGTGACAGGCGTGCACTGCTGAGGGGGAATCATGGAGGCTAACGCTAGCTGCTGCTGCTGCGTCACCGCTTGCTGTCAGTGTGTGTGCGTGCACGTGTGTGTGTGTGTGTGTGAAAGCCTTCAGTGTGATCAGCTGAGATTTGATTTGGCTCTGAGCATCTGTAATTGTGTGTGTGCGTGTGTGTGTGCACGCGCCTGAGGCAGTGCGTGTTCTAGTACAAACATGCCACACACACACACACACACACGAGTGTTGCTCAATAAGTTGTGATGGTTGTTTTCCAGCACAGGTGAAGCCATTAAAATAAAAACTTTTGTGAACGTGTGTGTGTGTGTGTCCCAAACATGCGCACCACTCACAAAAGCCATCTGCCAATCCAGAAAAAGGCCCTTACAGAGAGCCGAACTGCCAATCTCGGGCCGCCGCCGCCGCCGCCGCCACAAGGCCTGTCAGTCACGGCTCCAGGCCCCGCCCATTCGCAGGCAACCTGCAGAAGTAACGTCCGGCATCCAAAGCGCCGCTAATGAGCCGCTAACACATAGCGTGCTAATTTGACCCCCCTCGCCGAGGCCGCTTTGATCCAGACGCCGCGCTCTAACGCTAACGAGCAAACAAACAGACGCGACTAAATGGCGGCGGGACGCTGCCTTTGATGTGGAGGCTAAACAAGACGCGAGAAAAGCACTTTGTGTTCCACACGCGTCATTACATTGGCTGAGGTGAGGCGGACGTCCCTAATTGGGACCTTCAAATGAGAGCAGAACGGATGAAAGGCAAGGATGACATGCTGGTATTTAATTGTGCCGGCCCGCCACGGGTGCATTTGGACCGCCACTGATAGATTTGATGCTACCAGTTCCCACTGGCACCTTGGCCACGCTGGGGGTGGGGGGGGCACTTCACTGGGTACACCCGCACAAAGGAAAACAACGGCTGTGTCAAAAATGGCCATGGCCCACCACTGATGCATTTGGACCACAACAGATACATCTGGCTCCACCAGTTCCAACTGGCACCTTTGCCCATTGGAAACACCCGCAGAAAGGAAAAAAAGCAGCATCGAAACACAACCAGGCCCGCCACAGACACACTTGGATCGCCACAAATACATTTGACTCTACCAGTTCCCGCCGGCACCTCTAGAAGGACACCTCACTGGGTACATCTCACAAAGGAAAACGAGGCATATCAAAACCACAGCCCGCCACAGACACATTAGTGAAGAGACCAGTCTTAAGTGAAAGGACGTATTGCTCCTCTCAGCGAGCAGCGGGTGCTGCCATGACATTTAAAGAAGCAACAGAAGAAAGTTGACTTTTTCTTGCATGTATGCAAACTCATGTCCCCGCAATCCACTGCCACAAATAGATCGCGGTCCTGAGGGGAACGTGAGGGTGAAACTGTCACACTTCACTTGTGTTCTAAAAAAGCCTCGCGTCTCCTCCGAAAGATGAGAAGTATTTGCCGTCTGGCGTCGTCTTTTGAAAGGTGGAACAAAGACGCAACAAAGTCCGGCGACAGACGGGATCAGCGAGAGTTGAAGCAAACTTTTGCAAAAAGCGTCGGGAGCGTTCCCTCCAGCTTCTTCATCAGGAGTGGGGGTTTTTTTCCCGGAGATTGCGACATGCAGATGAAGCCGCTGATTACTCGCCTACTCTTCCGTGGGGATTCGTGCGAGGTGATGGCGCCGCGTTATTAACTCTCCCCGCTGCTGCACAAAATGAGACGACCGCCTCCATCATTCGAGGCGAGGCGCTAGCATGCTAACAGGAAAGCTGCTCATTTTGGCCTCCAGCTTTACCATCGGAGGCGGGTTTCCGTTTGTTGGTGTTTAGCGCGATAGCAGCCAGCAGAGGGCGCAGCTACCTGCCTGGATGGAGATTACTCTCGCACGCGTTTGGATGTGAGGGGCCCGCAGCGGCACCCGCTGCTCGTCGAGAAGAGCAATAGATGTCTCACTGGGAAAGACCACCATTTTTATGTGCTCATGTCCTTTTTTTTACATTCAAAATGGTTTTCAAGCGCTCTCAACTTTATTTATAAAGCCCTTTCATACAAAAGCGCAACCTACACGGCAATCTCAATCTGTTTACCATTTCTTTTCGTACTTCCTGTTGTGTACCGCACTTCCTGCGTAGCCTCAGGGCGATGCAGTGGCAGCACCAGAGAGGCGTGTCGATCAAGGTTGTCCTGCGTGTTGTGTGATTGGCGCACGCGAGCAGAGGATGTTGTAGCAACACAATGAAGAGCATTGATTTGACAATGGAAGCTAATGAAGCAGCTCCACACACACACACACACACACACACCTTGCTGACGTACGACAATTGCAAACGCGTAGATAAGCGTGCACAATAGCGCAACACAAAGCAATTAGGCGGCAGCGAAGCCGTTCTGAAAAACATGGCGGCGCGCACAAACGCGTCGGAGCGCGCACTTCCTCTTCTGGGAGCGCACGAGCTCCCTGGCGGCTGCGGCGGCGATGCTTCTCTGGCTCTCTCTATTTCCTCGGCGACAGCTGTCAGCCTGTCAGGAGGGTGGCAGCCATGCTGGATGCCTCCACACACACACACACACGCACGCACACGCACACACACGCACACACACGCACACACACACACACACGTCACAAAGCACTAGCTAGCTCCACCAAAAAAAGAAACTCTTCTGTGGCTTTCTTTGTAAATGACAAATTATATAACGTAAAACAACTTAGCTTAGCATCGCTTAGCATGACAGAAATAAACACAAACAGCCCTCGCCACTTCACCTTTTCTGTGTAATGCATTTTTAAAACTATATTCCTCATATTGATATCATGCCGTTCCGTGCTCGATTATTATTCATATATATATATATATATATATAAAGTAAATTACAAATATAAGGCATTCCGAGGACGCATTCAAATAGGTTGTGATGCTATGTTGCATTCTACACCGGCCACTAGGTGTCAGTAATGTTGCCTCGATCAGACAGGAAGCACTGAACAGAACAGCAAGTACGTAACTCTCACAATGCACGAGTCTATATCGTGCCTTATTTATGTCTTATTTTTTCTATCATGTCTAAGTAAAGACTAACAACATACTTGGAAGTTGTAAACAGCTTTTCTATGTCTAATGTCTTATTTTCTTTAATCATATCTGCAATATTGGGCAATAGCAGCAAAAAGGTAACTATAGGGTTGTTATGGAAAGGCTCTAATAATGTTACAAAAACATACTTGGAAGTCATAAACAGGTTTTCTATGGCTAATGTCTTATTTTCTTTAATCATATCTGCAATATTGGGCAATAGCAGCAAAAAGGTAACTATAGGGTTGTTATGGAAAGGCTCTAATAATGTTACAAAAACATACTTAGAACTTCTAAGTATGATTTTTTAACATTATGCTATACATTGGTGGTTTCATGAGCCGGCCTGTGGGAGGGCCCGTGCCGGTGATCGCATGACCCAAACATGCCAATCACACACACACACCCATTCCAGCCATGCCAGCGACCCGGCTTCATGGATCACATATCGCAGAGTCTAGTGGCAGCGCCTGTCCAAGATGTTTAATGGCAGCATGTGCGACGTTTATCATCTTTATTGCCCAAGTTAAAAATAGCGGTCATGCTGCTGCCGGTCAATAAAAGACATTCGGTGTTGTAGCCAAGCTTTAAACGAGCTATTAAACACGCGAGCCAAGCATTAAGTGTTCCCTTAAGTGTTTTATCGCCATCATCGCTCCGCCCGCCTGCAAATGAGCCAGCGTATCGCATGGCGGGATTAAAGGACGCTAATCTGGAAATCCCGCCGCAGCATTGGAATAACACACCAGTCCGGACACGCTAATCCTCCTCGGGGTCCACTTGTGCTGCGTTGTTGTGTTGCCATGCTTGGAAAGCGCGCGTGTGTGTGCCCGCAGCCGTCCCCGGAGCTTGGCTATCGACCTGCGCTAGCACTCGTACGCCGCCATGTAGGCCAGAGGGGTCGATAGGGATATCAGAACGAGGGCACTGGTCCAGTACGGCGTCACGGTGTGCCTGCAGGGGGGCCCGCGCACACACACACACACACACAAGCAAACAATGCAGTGTGTTTATGTTCCAAAAGTTCTACAAGCGAGCGCCGCGGACGGAAAAAAAACTGCAGACGGGGCGGCCATTTTGATATTTTGTATGTAAAGCAATAAAAGTCAAGCGTGTTCTTGCATCACGACGCCATTACCCTCAGCCCCTGACCTGGAGGGGGGTGGGGGAGGTCCAGCTGTGACGGAGTGAAATGATTGGCGGCGTGGCTGCCAAGAAAAGATTCGTTTCTCAGATAACGTCTCCCTCCCGGCAGACCCGGCGGGCTCCTGTTAGCACAAGAAGTCGCCTGGAGGAAGAACACCGACATCCCGACCCAACCCAGCCCCTAACAAGCCCCCCCGATCCACACCCCCATAGCAACATCACGCTCTGCTGCCTGCGGGAGGTCATTCTCTCACCAGCAACATGCTGACAAACACTTTTATGCTACGTTGTCGTACTGGGGAGGGGACAACAACACACCCAGCCCCCCAGGAAGATCAGGTTCAGTTTCTATGTAGGAAGCAAGTAGAAGGATGGATTTAGCCACTGCTACTCTCCATCTGCAGTCCCAAGTGAACACATTCAAATGCTTTTTATAATAAACACATGAAAACTAAATGGTCTTTACCCTTAGCATCCCTACTTTCCACTGTTATTTCATTAAAAGAGAACCAAAATAACAATAAATCAAATTGCACACACGTATACATATACACACCAACATACCCACCTATGTATATACTGTACATGCACATATACATACATGCAGTATATATACACATATATGCATACACCAATGGATACATACTGTACATACATACAGTTTACTGTACATACACAAATATACATACATACACATATGTCATCATAGATCATGGATAGATAGATAGATACTATGATGATGAATAACGGAGATAGATGATGGATGGATGGATTAGCAAATGATGGATGGATGGCCAATTAATAGATGGATGGATGGATGGATGGATGGATTAAGTAATGATGGATGGATGGATAAATGATGGATGGATGGATGGATGGATGGATGGATGGATTAAGTAATGATGGATGGATGGATAAATGATGGATGGATGGATGGATGGATGGGTGGATGGATTAAGTAATGATGGATGGATGGATAAATGATGGATGAATGGATGGAAGGATGGATAAATGATGGATGAATGGATGGAAGGATGAATAAATGATGGATGGATGGATGGAAGGATGAATAAATGATGGATGAATGGATGGATGGATTAAGTAATGATGGATGGATGGATAAATGATGGATGGATGGATAGATGGATTAAGTAATGATGGATGGATGGATAAATGATGGATGGATGGATGGATGGATGGGTGGATGGATTAAGTAATGATGGATGGATGGATAAATGATGGATGAATGGATGGAAGGATGGATAAATGATGGATGAATGGATGGAAGGATGGATAAATGATGGATGGATGGATGGAAGGATGAATAAATGATGGATGGATGGATGGAAGGATGAATAAATGATGGATGGATGGATGGAAGGATGAATAAATGATGGATGGATGGATGGAAGGATGAATAAATGATGGATGGATGGATGGAAGGATGAATAAATGATGGATGGATGGATGGAAGGATGAATAAATGATGGATGGATGGATGGAAGGATGAATAAATGATGGATGGATGGATGGAAGGATGAATAAATGATGGATGGATGGATGGAAGGATGAATAAATGATGGATGGATGGATGGAAGGATGAATAAATGATGGATGGATGGATGGAAGGATGAATAAATGATGGATGGATGGATGGAAGGATGAATAAATGATGGATGGATGGATGGAAGGATGAATAAATGATGGATGGATGGATGGAAGGATGAATAAATGATGGATGGATGGATGGAAGGATGAATAAATGATGGATGGATGGATGGAAGGATGAATAAATGATGGATGGATGGATGGAAGGATGAATAAATGATGGATGGATGGATGGAAGGATGAATAAATGATGGATGGATGGATGGAAGGATGAATAAATGATGGATGGATGGATGGAAGGATGAATAAATGATGGATGGATGGATGGAAGGATGAATAAATGATGGATGGATGGATGGAAGGATGAATAAATGATGGATGGATGGATGGAAGGATGAATAAATGATGGATGGATGGATGGAAGGATGAATAAATGATGGATGGATGGATGGAAGGATGGATAAATGATGGATGGATGGATGGAAGGATGGATAAATGATGGATGGATGGAAGGAAGGATAAATGATGGATGGATGGATGGATGGAAGGATGAATAAATGATGGATGGATGGCCAGACGATGGAGACAGAGAGACAGATAGACGAGACGTGTGAGATGATTTTCCATAAAGGTGGAAAAAGGCACACATGGGATATCTTCTGACAAAAACCAAAGTCCACCCAGAAGCTACCAGCAGGTGAAGGAACAACGGAGGAAATTCCAGGACAGGATTGGGTAAATAAAAAACTAGATGAATGGATGAAGGTGATGGAGCGGTAAATGGATGATGCCGTGTGTGTGTATTAGATTATTGTTATGACCCCCCCAGGACATAGTGGATAAAAATCAACAGATACGCTCCACATTTATTCCCACCTCTGCTCCGTCCTCCTCCCCTGCATCTCTCTTCCCACTTCCTCCGTAACCGCATCAGCGCGTCCCAGGGCGCCTCACTAGATCATGCTTCTCAATAAAGCCATCAAGCTGTCCTGTGCCCACCGCCCCCCACCCCATTCACTTGGCAACACAATAACAGCGAGAGGGAGCGCCCCCAACAACGCCGCCATCCATCACGCTGCTATGTGGAGCACACACACACACACACACACGCACACACACACACACACACACGCAATCTAACTGCATCTCATACTAACTATCCCGCTTGTTATCATTTCAAAATATGTTTATTATTCTATTTGTCCTTTATTTAGCTAGAGAGCATGAAAACAGGATACAATGACACATTATATTATAATACATAATCTACATAATTACAATATCCATTTCATTACTGAATACAAAAAAGTAGTATCATTCTTTTCTATGCCGCTTATCCTTATTAGGGTTGCGGGGATGCTGGAGCCTATCCCAGCAGACTTTGGGCGGGAGGCGGGGTACACCCTGGACTGGTCGCCAGCCAATCGCAGGGCACATATAGACAAACAAACATTCACACTCTTGGACAATTTCAAGTCGGCTAACGTTGTTGGAATGTGGGAGGAAAGCGGAGTACCCGGAGAAAACCCCCACACACACGGGGAGAACATGCAAACTCCACACAGAGATGCCCAACGGACATTCGAACTCTGAACCTCCTGACCGGGATTGGTGGTCCGTTACTACAAGGACCACCATCGATTGTACAAGGACCAAGGACAATCCGAGCAGGAGCCTGGTTGGCATTGCCAGCAGTAAGTCCAGCTTGTTTCCGGTGAACGTTGGCCTCCGCCAAGGCTGCCCTTTGTCACCGATTCTGTTCATAATCTTCATGGACAGAATTTCTAGGCGCAGTCAAGGTGTTGAGGGAGTCCAGCTTGGTGACCTTAGGATCTCGTCTCTGCTATTTGCAGACGATGTGGTCCTTATGGCCTCATCAGGCTGTGACCTTCAGCGTTTACTGGAGCGGTTTGCAGCTGAGTGTGAAGCTTCTGGGATGAGACTCAGCACCTCCAAATCCGAGGCCATGGTTCTCAGTCGGAAACGGGTGGACTGTACCCTCCGGGTTGGGAGTGAGGTCTTGCCTCAGGTGGAGGAGTTCAAGTATCTCGGGTTCTTGTTCACGAGTGAGGGAAGGTTGGAGCGTGAGATCGACAGACGGATCGGTGCAGCATCTGCAGTAATGCGGTCGCTGTACCGGACCGTCGTGGTGAAGAGAGAGCTGAGCCGGAAGGCAAAGCTCTCTGTTTACCGATCGATCTACGTTCCCACCCTCACCTATGGTCATGAGTTATGGGTCATGACCGAAAGAATGAGATCGCGGATACAAGCGGCGGAAATGAGTTTCCTTCGTAGGGTGGCTGGACTCACCCTAAGAGATAGGGTGAGGAGCTCGGCCATCCGGGAGGAGCTCAGAGTAGAGCCGCTGCTCCTTCACATCGAGAGGAGCCAGTTGAGGTGGCTCGGGCATCTAGTCCGGATGCCTCCCGGGCGCCTCCCTGGTGAGGTGTTTCGGGCATGCCC
>QODF01000129.1:2925450-2935907 GCA_024372805.1 Oostethus manadensis
GCCCCCCCTCGCTGATCCTTTTCCTCATTAAAGTGGGAGCCAGGCAGAGGCGGTCACTGCCTCTCATTTATTTTCATTTGAAAGCGGTGCAGCTCCACTGATCCTCTGGGGGGCCGCAGGAGAGCGAGCAGGACGCTGTCATTCTGATAACAACACACACACACACACACACACACACACACAAAGGGGGGCGTGTATACCCCCGCCTGCAAATAGATGCACTTTCACGCCCATTTCAATTCATTTCACGCACACATTCACACATTTCATACACCTGCAAGCCGCCCCCCATCACTTACCCGCACAACCACCCCCCAGTCCCCGCCCTTCTTAATTGTCACGTGTAAGACTGCACGCACCGATCGGCCCTCGTGCAAACGGCCGCACCACGCCCTAAGCCCGTCGGCCCCCCTACTTCCTGTCGCTGTGTGTCCATGCATTGTATTAGAGTCATGTCGCAAGCGGCCCCCGCCTGACACCCGTTGATTGAAAAGGTGCTGGGCAGATTAAATCGCTGTAGCGGAGACGAAGGGCGCTCCTCTCAACGGCTGCTTTAGCAAAGCTGCCTGGGAGGGGAGGGAGGGGGACGGGGGCGAGGCTGGAGGGAGGGGACGAAGGCCGATTTAACGGCAAGCGCTGCGGACCGTCTGGGGAAATGCGAGGGCGGGGCGGCAGCTCTAAACCAACAGGCGTATCGGCAGAATAGTAAAAGGCTAATATTCCCCGCCCCATTAGATAGGAACACTGTTGGGTACGGGAGGCGGGGTAGGGAAGGCTGAGGAAGTGATCCCTGTCCAACCACCAGGCCCAATTTCCATATTTTTGCTGTGCAGCGGGCTATGAACCTGCCACTGAATGCTTCTCAGCTCAAGTCCTCACAGGAAAAACACAAAAGACTCAACTACTGGAACCAGCTAAACCCAAGACAAGACCCAAACCATGACCAAAGAGGAGCCCATACAGGTCAAGACCAAGATGACTAAAGAAAAGACCAAGACCGATGGAGAAAAAAAAGAGAAGATTCTTGATCAGCACCAAGATACAATACAAGACCAAGAGAAAGAAGTAAGACAAGAACCAGCAAGAGATGACAAAGAGGAGGCGAAGACCAAGACCAAGATCACTACAAGTGCAAGATAAGACAGCCACAATGTCAAGACCGTGTAGGCCAAGGCCAAGACAAGATCAAGACCAGGATAGGATTCAGACAAAACCCAGAAAAAGGCCAAGACCAAAAGACAAGCTCAGGAGCATGAAAAAGTCAAGAAAACACCAAGACTACAGAAACAAGACGATCCAGAAGACAATAGCGAGACCACAATCAGGTCAGTCTAGACCAAGAGTGGGAAAGATGGGAGCCAGAGAGAGAAGACGAAGACGAGGTTAAGACCAGGTCAAGACATGCCCAAGACCATGACACAGCAAGACCAGGATAAGATCCAGAGTAAGTCCGGAAGCAAACAACACAACCTCAAAACATGAGCAACAAATTAGGTCAGGACCTTAACAAGAAACCAAGATCAGAGAAGACCCTACGGATACTTCTGATCAAGACCAAGACAACATCCTCACCGGAGCCAAGATCAGACCCCTGTCCTCAAACTGAAGGGGGGTCGACAAAATCCTCCCACTGGCAAAACTTTGCTCTGATCCTCCACTTCCTGTCTCCCAACTGCCAAATGGAGACGTCTTTTTATTTGTCACCTTATCAATTACCAGCAGCGAACATCAATCAAACTCGCTTCACGACGCTTCTTGGTGCTCGCACGCTTATCCATCCTGCTGCCACGGGAAGCAGCGGCGGGGGGTCTGCGGGCACATTCGGAGGTGTTTTATTTTGAAGGACGCCGCCCCCCTGCTTATTTTCCGCCATCAACCCAAACGAGAGCAGACAAAAGCCAAGCGGTGAAATGAAATAAATAACAAAGACGCAAATTCAGCCTCAGTTGGTTGGCTGGGAAAATGTCAAATCCCGCTCCGCTTGGCTGGACGCCTCTGTCCTCAAATCCCGAGCCGCTCGCCGTTTATGTCCCGTCCCGCCTCGGAAGGAACGGTTCCGAAGCCGAACGCTTCAAAGCCTCCTTTTTGTTTCTGTAACATGCTAAACTCCCGCACGAAGTAGCAGCGAGGAATGCCTGCCAGGAAGCCGCAACCACCGCAACTGTTGCACTTTGCGCCGCTGTTAGCGTGTCCGCTGTTAGCGTGTCCGCTGTTAGCGTGTCCGCTGTTAGCGTGTCCGCTGTTAGCGTGTCCGCTGCTAGCGTGTCCGCTGCTAGCGTGTCCGCTGCTAGCGTGTCCGCTGCTAGCGTGTCCGCTGCTAGCGTGTCCGCTGCTAGCGTGTCCGCTGCTAGCGTGTCCGCTGCTAGCGTGTCCGCTGCTAGCGTGTCCGCTGCTAGCGTGTCCGCTGCTAGCGTGTCCGCTGCTAGCGTGTCCGCTGCTAGCGTGTCCGCTGCTAGCGTGTCCGCTGCTAGCGTGTCCGCTGCTAGCGTGTCCGCTGCTAGCGTGTCCGCTGCTAGCGTGTCCGCTGTTAGCGTGTCCGCTGCTAGCGTGTCCGCTGCTAGCGTGTCCGCTGTTAGCGTGTCCGCTGCTAGCGTGTCCGCTGCTAGCGTGTCCGCTGTTCCGCTGTTAGCCTGTCCGCTGCTAGCGTGTCCGCTGTTAGCGTGTCCGCTGTTAGCGTGTCCGCTGTTAGCGTGTCCGCTGCTAGCCTGTCCGCTGCTAGCGTGTCCGCTGTTAGCGTGTCCGCTGCTAGCGTGTCCGCTGTTAGCGTGTCCGCTGCTAGCGTGTCCGCTGCTAGCGTGTCCGCTGTTAGCGTGTCCGCTGCTAGCGTGTCCGCTGCTAGCGTGTCCGCTGCTAGCGTGTCCGCTGCTAGCGTGTCCGCTGCTAGCGTGTCCGCTGCTAGCGTGCGGCGGCCCGCCGTTTGTGGCGAGATGGCAAAATAAATCCCATTTTGATTCCCGGAAGGGTGGAAAAGGCTGCGAATCGGTGCCACCGAGGAAGAGAATGCAAACGATACATATTCATGCACGTGTGGGCGGAATAATGGCAAATGCAAATGAGCTAAAGGACAAACAAGCGCCGTAACGGATGCAAACAAACACAGCAGAGCCCGACACAGAGACGATCAAATGAGGCGACGCGGCCGTCGGGCTCGGTGGAGTGAAGGAGTCATCGGATTACTCCTTCATAAATGTAATTCGTTACCAGGTATCGGTTATCTGAGCTCCTGACTTGCAGTTCTCTACCGAAAGGCTAGGCGGCAGTGTTTTCCCCGTGCTGACCGGATCATTCACATGCCGTAGACACCAGCGGTTTATCACGGTTAGTTGGTGCCAGACCCGAACGCAATACGTCAGTAACGTAGGATTCAATATCGATAAATGGAATATTTTCGGAGTTACGGCATAGAAACCCCGTTTACAACCTTCTAAATACATTTTTTAACATTAGTAGAGCCCTCCTGACATGAAATAATACCCCTACAGTCACCTTTACTTTTGTATTACCCAATAAAGTAGACATAATAATAGATCATTAGCCACATAAACCATTGAAAACCTGTTCACCACCTTCTACAAACACATTTTAACGTTATTAGAGACCTCTAGACATGAAAAAACACCCCTATAGTCACCTTTACACTCTTATTACCCAATATAGTACACATCATAAGAGACAATAAAACATACCAAACCTGTTCACTGCCTTCAAAATAGGTTTTTAAACATTATTATAGCCCTCCAGAAATGAAATAACACCTACACAGTCACCTTTACACTTCTTTCCATTCCATTCCATTTTCTTCCGCTAGCAGAGACGAGATCCTAAGGTCGCCAAGCTGGACTCCCTCAACACCTTGACTGCGCCTAGAAATTCTGTCCATGAAGATTATGAACAGAATCGGTGACAAAGGGCAGCCTTGGCGGAGGCCAAAGTTCACCAGAACAAGCTGGACTTACTGCTGGCAATGCCAACCAGGCTCCTGCTTGGATTGTACAAGAACCGAATGGCACGTAGTAGCGGGCCATTTGGTCCCGTACTCCCGGAGCACCCCCCACAGGACACCACGAGGGACACGGTCGAATGCCTTTTCCAGGTCTACAAAGCACATGTAGACCGGTTGGGCAAACTCCCACATACCCTCCAGTACCCTTGCAAGGGTGTAGAGCTGGTCCAGTGTTCCGCGACCGGGACGAAAACCACATTGCAGCTCCTGTAACCGAGCTTGGACTAACGGTCGTACCCTTCTCTCCAGCACCCTGGAGTAGACTTTCCCAGGGAGGATGAGGAGTGTGATCCCCCTATAGTTGGAACACACCCTCCGGTCACCCTTTTTAAAAATGTGGACCACCACCCTGGTCTGCCAGTCCAGAGGTACTGTTCCTGACTTCCATGCAATATTGTGGAGGCGTGTCAACCAAGACAGTCCTTCAACATCCAAAGCCTTGAGAAATTCAGGGCAAACTGGTCTACCCCCGGACCCATGCCACTGGGGAGTGATTTAACCACCCCAAATACCTCAGCCACGGTGATAGAACTGTCCACGTACGTATCCTCAGACTCTGCTTCCTCTACAGAAGGCATGTCAGTGGGATTGAGAAGGACCTTAAAGTGTTCCTTCCACTGACCAACTATATCCACAGTCGAGGTCAGCAAGCCCCCGTCCTTCTGTAAACAGTGAGAACTGGGGGACCCCCGTCCTTTCTGAGGTGTCGGAACGTTTGCCAGAACCTCTTCTTATGGACATGCTTAAGTTCGAACATGGTGTTTGTTATGGACAAACTGTGATTCGCAAAGAAGTCCAGCTACAACACACCACAAGGGTTCAGATCAGGGAGGCCGTTCTTCCCAACCACACCCCTCCAGGTCACAATGTCATTGCCCACATGGGCGTGGAAGTCTCCCAGTAGAACTGTGGAGTCAGCAGCTGGGTTGCACCTTTACACTCCTATGTAACAATACAGTAGACATAATACAAGAACGTAAGACACAGCATACCTGTTTACAACCTGATAAATACAATGTTCAACATTATTAGAGCCCTCAATACATGAAATAACACCCCTATAGTCGCTTTACATTTGCATTACCCAATATAGTACACATTAAAAAAAATAAGACATTGAAAACCTGTTAAAAAACTTCTAAATATGTATTTTTTAACATTATTAGAGCCCGCTAGGCATGCAATAACACCCCTATAGTCACCTTTATTTTTTGTAGGCTTTTTAATGTTAGCCTGCCTTTCCTTTTCTGTTTTTGAAATTTTGTGACATACATTTCTAATAAAATGTGACTTATAGGTCACAATGATTTATAATCCGGAAAATACCACGTTTAAATTTTCCCCATTGTTTTTCCGAAAAAGCGTGCTGGGTTTTATTTTGCAGGGGTGTTGAGAGAAGTTCTGACGTTTAACTGCTCCTTCGGACCTGCCACCGCATCTTGTTCTCCTCAAGATGTGACGTTTGCGAGCAGTCTATTGAACGACAAGAACCGATTCCCATTTAGAATCATTCCAAGGAAAACCTTCCTTCTTCCCTTTCGGGGTCTGAGACTCATGGCTCACCCAGAAAGGGAAAGACTCGACTGGTGAACACCACAGGTCGGCTAGAGGAACCCCCCCGCCCCCCGTAAAAGATGTGTCCTTGTTTCCTCTCATGAAGAAACATCCCCCCCCAGCCGAGCCCCCGCTGGCCCGCCGCGCTGATGTAATCCCACGTGAAGGCTGCACACGCTGGGATGTTTGCGGGCCCGTTGGTGCCGTCCGGCCGAACCTGAACCGCCATCGCGCTCACGAGCCGACGACACGTCATCATCGCGTCTGTCCCGGGACGACGACGAGCGGGAAATAACGGCGGCTAAACTCGGTCCCGGCAACTCCTCATGCACTTTTCACGAGGCGTATAAATGATGCATCTCACAGCAACGTTGTGTTGAGCTCCTCGAGTCGACATCAAGACCCACTTAGCCGCGCACGAGTGCACCGTAAATAACAATTTCACCGACCCGCACGTCACAAACGGATCGGGAATAAGCGGAATCGTTACGTTAAATAAAGAGCCGCTGCGATGAAGAAGCTCCCGCCGAAACGGGCTCGGCGCACACCTGGCGGGTCGTGGCCCCGCCCCCTGGCGCCCCGTGAGGAGCCGCCGCTGATTACAAATTCATGGCTGTGTTTGTTACAATGCATGCGCGTCACGTCGAGCCAGCAAGGAGAAGGGAGATGTGGCACAGCTTCATTAGCGCACGTGCTGGTGTGGGGGTGGGCGGGCTTCATTACAACGTTTGGCACACGGGCCGAAGTCGTCCATCTTGGATGGCACCTGCGCTTCCCTACTGGCAGAACTTCCCCAAGATGGCCCGTATTTCCTTCTCCTGGTTTTCCCCTTTTCTGGCAGAAAGTGCCGCTTCTCTGAAAAATGTCCTTTATTTCCCAGAAACTGTCCCTTATTTTTCCATCCATCCATCCATTTTCTATGCCGCTTATCCTCATTAGGGGGGCGGGGATGCTGGAGCCTATCCCAGCAGACTTTGAGCGGGAGGCGGGGTACACCCTGGACTGGTCGCCAGCCAATCACAGGGCACATATAGACAAACAAACATTCCCACTCACATTCCCACTCTAATGGACAATTTAGAGCGGCCAATGAAGCTAACATGCATGTTTTTGGAATGTGGGAGGAAAGCGGAGTACCGGGAGAAAACCCACACACACATGCACGGGGAGAACATGCAAACTCCACAAAGAATTCCCCAAATTCCTCTCTTATTTCTCCAATTTTTTTTAACCTCATTTTTCTGGAATTTTCTTTCTTATTTTTGCAAAAAATGTCTCCTAATTTTCCGGATTTCTTCCCCTCATTTGTCCTCATTATTACATAAAATTTCCCTTATTTTTAGAATTTGAAATAAAAAAAATCCCCTTATTTGACCAAATGTTCCTCCATTTTTTGGGACAAGTTTGTCATTTTCCCCTTTTTCCTGAGAAATTCCCCTAATTTCCCCGTTGGAGCGGGGATTGTGATGACATCATCTTGTAAGCCCCGCCCGCCAGGCGCCCTCGTGCAGGTCTCTCAATTTAACGGCCTATTTGTTGTTTCCGGAGAGCTTCCCCTCTCGCGCTCCCCTAACACGCTCCGACAGCGAAAGGTCAGCGCCCGCTGGCTTCGCGTCGGGAGGGAGGGGAGTGATGTAAGGGCGTTGCCACGGTAACACGCCGGCCGATGCCGGGTTGCGTTTTGTGGCCGAGACCCGAGCGGGATGAGGTGGCGGCGCGGGGGCGGGGTCGGGTCAGGATAAAGGAAGCTGCGTGGTTGACCGTCGGTAAAAGCAAAGCCCCGCCGGCTTTCAAACGCCCTTCCTCGCCCCGCCGCTCACGTTGGGCATGGCGAGGGCATTCAATAACAAGAAAGAGGAAAACCCTCCCGGGATCCTCATTCCCAGAAAAGCAGCGAAAAATTGCTGAATTATTTACGCACCTGAAAACGATTGACTCGGCAGTTTGAAAGACGGGGGGGGGGGGCATTCAGGCCTCATAATGAAGAATTCCTCGAATCGGGAGCGCCACGCGCTGCCAAAGTAGGCGGAGCCCTCAGAAGACGGGACAAATAAGCCTTTCCGGTGATGCCAAAGTCATTCTGGGACAGTAAACAAGCGGGGGCCGGCGGGAAGCAAGCGGGGGCCAGAAGGTCACCCAGACAATCTGGAAGGAGAGGACGCCAGACCCCCCCTCAAACCCCACCCCTCAGGAGAGATAAAACACTCCTTTTCTTCTGCCAAGGACGGGCGTGTGCTTAGAACAAAGCCCGGCGCCGCCCGTAATCAACTCCTCGCCACTGCCACGCCGAACATGCAATCTTCCCTGGAGGTCATCGGCGGCGGGAGGCTTAGCGGCGGCGGGGGGGGGATCATGGGCTATTAAGATGGAAAAATGGGATGACATCCTGCTCGCCCGACACGCACTTTTCCTTCGCTAAACGCCAGCCAGCATCACACGTCACACGCCGCCCTTCCGGGCTTCTACCGTTTCTGCGTGGCGGACAACAAAAGGGCTCTGCTTCTTCCTACTCCTTTCCCAGCCGCCACCAACCTTTGGACTGGATATTCCCGGTAAACATGTCTGATATCATCATACCTGTGGTGCGAGTACGAAAGCCAACGCTAACGCCGACACGCGGCCTGGTGGGGTTGGTGCCGACCCGCTCGCGCTCGCTGGGCGGAAAAGAGAAAGCGCGGGAACAACGTAGACGAGCGCGGCGAAGGCTTGCCAGCGTCTGCCGGAGACGGAAGGATGGGTCGGGTCGTGAGGAGAAGGAGGGCGGGGGGAGTATTGATGTCGTTACCGCGTCCTCTCTCGCGACGATTCCGACTTCATTACAATCCTGATGAACGCCGCCGAGGCCGCCGCGAGAATAACGCTAACAAGTCAATTCGCCGCCGCGCGCGTGTCACCTGACGACAGCGGCGTTTGTCGTCGTCGGAGAGGACGGTGGAACGCGCTGACGGACGCGCACACACGTGCGACATCGCCGCCGCCATGTTAACAGACTACACGAGTGTCGGAATGTGTGCGTGCGTGCGTGTGTGTGTCGCGCTCCGCCGGCGTGATGATGTTCCTGTGTGTAGTGAGACTCGCTAATTGGCTCACCTGTCTCTCAGCCATCTGGAGCCCCACGCACAAAAAAACAAAAACGCCCGACATCACGCACACACACACACACACGCACACGCACACACACACACACACACACACTCAAGTGTCAATGCAAAGGAAAAAAAGAAGTGAAGCTTTTTTCCCACACGCTGTTGTGGGATTTTTCCCCGCGTTTGCTTGGAGCAGCAAATTCATCAACAACAGCAGCAAAAAAACACACAATGGGAATTTGGGGAACGTCGGGATTTTTGCCCCGCTTCCCTGCTGACTGCCGGGACCATTCAGTATGCAAAACAACAACGCAAAACGCTTCTCTGTTTGCTTTACCGCTCACACACACACACACACACACACACACACACACACACACATGTTGAGGTGGCAGGTGAACACACACACTCACTCAGGAGTGGGGGTGGGGGGTTCACTTCAGCATGTGATCGGGACTGCTGACCTGGAAGTCATTGGGAGCTGAGAGAATACAAACTAGCACACGCACGTGCACACGCGCGCACGCACACGCACGGCATCATCTTATTTTTAAGAGCATCAAGTCTTCAGTCAGTCACTTGACAACATCAACACATTTTCCTGAAAAGGGGGAACATTTTCTGCCAAAAAGTAAGGAAAAAGAGGGGAGAAAAATCCACAAAATATAACGACAAATGAATACAATTTTAAGAAATTTCAAAGGAATTTTTTTTTGGCAAAAAATAAGAAATAAATCTGAGAAACTTCCAGGAAAAATGATTTTGGAAATTTTCGGGATGTGTATGGTAGAGGTGAGGAAAAATGAGGGAAATTTCAGGGAAAAACAAGGGAAATTATCAGAGGAAATAAGGAAAATTTTCTGCCAAAATAAGGGAAACTGGGTGGTGGGATGGGGGGTATAGTGTGTAATCATTATTGGGAAATGTCTGGGATTTTTTTACATAAACATTTAAAGGAAAAATAAGGTAAAGGAGAAAAAGTTTCCACCAAAATAAAAGATGTCTGTATTAAATATGGGGAAAATTCGGACCAATTCCAGGAATTTTGAAAGAAAACGAGGAAAAAATGAGGGACATTTTCCTAAAAGTGAGATATTTTATTTGCAGGAAACTTCAAGGAAGAATAATGTTATGGAAAATTAAGAGACATTTATGATAGAGGTGAGGAAAAATGAGGAAAATTTCCCGAAAAAATAAAGGAAATGATCATGAAAAATAAAGAATCGTTTGTGCTAAAATACAGAAAAACATGGCGGGAAAACAATTTATGGGAAAATTGGAAAACGTTCCCGGAAAAATAAGACAAATAAGAAATAAGGATTTTTTTCTGAATAAAATAAAAAAATTACAAACATTTCCAAGAAAAATAAGGTATCAGAAAACTTTCCTACCAAAATAAAAGATATTCTGCGTATTCTGAAGTCTGCATTAAATACGGGGAAATTTAGGAACATTTCCTGGAAAATGGTAAGAAAATGAGGAAAACTTGACAGAAAAGACACGCACGATGTTATGAAAAATTAAGGGACATTTATGGCAGAATTTTTAAAAAAGAAGGAAACTTGCAGGAAAAGTAAAAAACATTTTCTACACAAAAAAAAAGGGAAAAAGAGGAAAACTTTCTGCAAAAAGTACGGAATATTTTTCATTAAAATAATGGATATTTTCACACACACGTCAAGATGCACAAATGCACAATGAGAACGCCGCCGTGCCCCAGGGTGTGATGGGAAAGCAGATGAGGCTGTGTGTGTGCGTGTGTGCGTGTGTGCGTGTGTGTGTGTGTGCGTGTGTGTGCGTGTGTGTGTGTGTGA
>QODF01000129.1:2935929-2950008 GCA_024372805.1 Oostethus manadensis
GTGCGTGCGTGTGCGTGTGTGTGCGTGTGTGTGCGTGCGTGCGTGTGTGTGCGTGTGTGCGTGTGCTATTAACCACTCTTCATAATTCAGGCCTGTGGATGAAAAATGGATGAGCAGCCAATTAAAAAGTGAGAAATTCCAATCCCGCGTTTTCCTCGCTGAGGAGCTCACGTGCGCGAGAGCGGAATAAAAAGCTCATCCCGGGCAATGCCAAACATTTCCGCTCTTCGAGGCGGGAATTCCGTTTTTCTGCTGACCAAGCAAGCGGCCTTTCCACGCAAGACGCGCCTTTCTTCCTCGCTGGGGGATCGATTGGCGGCGAGGGCCGCTGCCGACCGTTATTCCCGCCGCCCGACACCCGCCCGGAAGGGAACCCGCCGCTGGCCGCACTCGTGCATCTTCAGAGGTGGGAATAGCGGGGCGGCGACACTCGCTTGTCATGCGGCGTGAGCGGGGAGGCAATGCAGGATGCGGCGTAGCGGGACGCCACATTGTCACAATCCCTGTAATTACGCTCTCGGACGTCTGTAAACAGGAAGTGTGCGCGTGTGCGTGCGTGATGCTCAAACACACACACACACCTGATGGACCGCCAAAGAGGAACCTTCTGAGCACCGTTGTATCCGTGTGTGCCTGTCCTTTTCATACGCTAATCAACACTGCTGTGTGCGTGTGTGTGTGTGTGTGTGTGTGTGTGTGTACCCCGGGGAGGTCACATCACATCCAATAGAAGCTTTGCTGCTGCTGCCAATTATCAGCTGTGCGGCTTCAAAGCACATTAGCTACACAAAAGCACACACACACGACCTTCATCCCCACGCTAACTCTTCCTCGTCCCTAATCAACCCTTTCCCGCACACTGGCATCACGCTTACACGACCACTTCCTGTCTAAGCCCCGCCCCTTTCATCGCCCTCGGCACCCTGACAAAAGTAAGGGACGTTTCCTGGAGAAATAAGGACAGGTTTGGTCCTGCAGTATTTTCTGGAAAAATGACAACACATTCTCAGAAATGGAGGTGCAGCAACGGAAATGTTCCAGAAAAAAGAAGGGAAATTGAATTAAGTAAAAAGTACAAATTACCTAAAATTAGGAAAATAGTTCTAAAAAATAAGGAACATTTGTTGACAAATAAATAAGAAAAATTCTGGAGAAATAAGGGACATTTTCTGCAGGGAACAGGGAAATTCAGGGAAATTTCCAGGAAAAAATTAGGTGAAATAAGAATTATTTTTTCCTGAAAAAAATAAGGGAGAAATCAAAGGAAATGAGAAAAAAGCGGGCGTTTTTCAAAAAGTAAAAACGATATTTTCTTCCTGGAGCAAAAAGTTGATTGCCTTCTGCATTGCAGCTGTCTCATTTTCTTTGTGGGCTTTTATTTTGAAGACCCGACTCCAGCTTTATGTCGCCCGAGTGTTGCTGAGCGTATAAAATACAAATAAACACAGAGACAGCCTGCCGGGGGGCGGGGCTAAGAGAGAGGAAGTGAAAGTGTGATGATACGAGGTGATTGACAGCATTACACAAAGCGTTCATAACCATAAGATATTTTGTTTTATCATCATCATGGCGCACATGAGGAGGAAGAGGTGCATGAGATATACTTCTCCTCATCGTCACGAGAAAGGTGCAGCCATTTAAAGATGGCGTCGCCAGAGGCGGGAGTTTAATGACCTCCGCGTCTGTCTGCTAAAAGTGGGCGGAAGGCGGGAAAGACAGCAAGTAGATTCCTTTACCTTTGTATCGGTCCCGACAGGTCGTTGGCGTCCTGCCTGCAACACACACAAACACACACGACCTCATCACAAAAACAGTCTAACAACAACAATGACAACAAACAGCATAGCTATAAAGTATTAATTACAGTCTAATAACAACAAACAGCATAGCTATAAAGTATTAATTACAGTCTAATAACAACAAACAGCATAGCTATAAAGTATTAATTACAGTCTAATAACAACAAACAGCATAGCTATAAAGTATTAATTACAGTCTAATAACAACAAACAGCATAGCTATAAAGTATTAGCCAAAGTCTAATGACAACAATGACAAAAAACAGCATTGCTATAAAGTATTAGCCAAAGTCTAATGACAACAATGACAACAAACAGCGTAGCTGTAACGTACTAACAGCAGTCTAATGACAATAATATAATAATAATAATAGCGATAGCAATCCTAATGGTAACACCAAAAATGATACTGATAACTGTAAAATATTAATGATGATAAAAAAGCAATAGTAACAGCAATTATATAGTTATATTTTAATTATAATGTTAGTAATAATAGTAAAAGAAACACTAACAATAATAATTATATTAAAATTAAAAAAATATAGAATAAAAATAGGAATAACAATTTAATAATAACATAATACTAATATCACCAATATTAGTATAATAATAATAATGACAGCAATAAAAACAATACCTTTTAATAATTTCATAATAGTAATACTACTAACAAATATATGACATATTTGTTGTAATAATAAATATAAATATGATAGTAATAATACTGGTAATATTTATAACAACAACAACAACAACAATATTAATAATAATATTATATGAATGATAACAGCAAGGCAATATTACTAATAATATCAACAGCAGTTATAGTATAATATTTAAATTAATGATAGCAATAATAAAAATAAAAATAGTAGTAACAATATAATAATAATATAATAACATTCAAATATAAATACAAATAAAAGTAAGGATAATAATAATATAATAACATTCAAATATAAATACAAATAAAAGTAAGGATAATAATAATATAATAACATTCAAATATAAATACAAATAAAGGTAAGGATAATAATAATAATAATCAAATACAAATAATAAGACATATAATAATAATAATAATAACATCTGTCTGAGCTGAAATCTGAGGGACCTGCTTGGCCCCTGCTGGTCAGACCGCTAAGAATAAGGGAAGAAATGCAGAGAAAATAAAAATAAATAATAATCAATCATAATCATAATCATAATAACAGCGTGAGCTGACTTTGGGTCACAACAAATAGGCTAGAATAAAAGTTGCCATGATATGCTGCCATGCAGAACTTCTACGCTTCTATTAAACTACACGCACACACACACACACACACACGCACGCACACACACACACACACACACACACGTGAAAATGGTAAATTGGTCTTGTTTGTCCTTGGAAAGCGTGGAGAAGCGCCTTCGATCCGCCGGGTTTTCTCTCCATAATTCCTTCCTCCTCTCATCCTCACTTCTTCTTCCACAGCATGTAAATAAATTGGTCCCTTGGCACGCGCACACGCGCACGCAGGCGCGCGCACGCACGCACGCACGCACACACCAACGCTCTCTTCTTGAGCTGCGCCAAATTAGCTCAGGTTTTATGTCACAGAGGTAAATAAAAGGATAAATCAACAATACGCTCATTAATAACCCATGTGTGCACGTGTGTGTGCGTGCGTGCGCGTGTGTGTGTGCGTCGATGCATCCTCTTCAGCACAGCAGCCAATCACAGGAGCTCTTTGCATTTCAAAGACACACACTTGTCTGTTTCATCTGCGGCCGCGCAACACTTTTTATGTCTTCTGCCACGCGCACCCACACGTGCACACGCGCATGCACGACACTTTCTTTCCAGAGGCCCTCGACATTGCCGCGAAGCGAGGATGGAAAAAAAAATCCCAGTTATCCGGTTTGGTCAGCAGGGGGTCGCCACGCCCGACTGGCGGCCACCACCACGCCAAGCGCTGGCGAGCTAGCTAGCTAGCACCGGCTAACTTAGCTGACCTTTGAACTTTGGGCCATTCACCGCATTGCACACACACTCCACAATCAATCGCTCAACACACACGATCACGAGACTTTCATACACCCTGAGAGGACTTCCCACCTCGTGGACGCCTCCTTCCCGATCCACCCGGTCCCATCCATCCCGACCCACCCCGTCCCGTCCCAATCCACCCCATCCCATCCCATGATGCCCCAATTTTCCTTACTTTAATATCATTCTCCCATTTCCACAGAAATGTTGATTATTTTGCCCAAATTTCCCTCATTTTCCTGGAAATGTCTTAATTTGAATTTCTGAAAAAGATCCTTCTTTTCCCTCATTTTTCATTCCCTTATTGCCCTGAAGTTGTCCCCGTATTTTCCCGTAGTTTTTGCACAAAAATGATCGCATTTTCCTGAACAGGCTAACTTATTCCATGCAAATACAACAAAATCAAGCAGCGTAAAAGTTATAATCAATAAATACTAATAAAAATACACCGCCTTCTTTTCCTTTCGGCTTATCCCAACAGGGGTCGCCACAGCGAATGATTGTGTTCTGTTCTGTTCAAAGGTTCCGGATGCCCTTCCTGACACAACCCTCTTTACGAGGGACATGATACTTATGTATATAAATATTTGGCTGTGACCAGGATAGACAGGATCAGGAATGAGTAATAGTTCAATATATAATATATGTATATATATATATAGGCAAAATATAAAAATAAACAGTACAATATAAATCAAACTAGAATTAAAATTGTTGGTCATAAATAAATAATAAAACAGACGACAACATTTCAAAATCAAAAAAGCTTTTTAGCGTACAGTAAGTGAGCCGGGCTGGGAATAATCAATCAATCGATTAAAGTAAATGCACCCGAAAATGGAATCAAATAAATAGAAATTCTAATGTAAAAGCGTTTTTCATCCTTGTTGATGCAAACGGATCCAAAACGGTAGCAAACGCATCAGGACAGGAGTATTGATCTTGCCAATAAAGAAAAGAATATTGGCCGCAGCTCAGGCCGCCACACGTCAGCCGCTAATCCCTAAAAAGTGCCATTTTCCGCGCTAATCCCGCGGGGGAAGAGCAGGTGGGCGGCGGCGGCGGCCATATTAAGTCTCAGATTTACTGCCGCGCGTCGGGAAATGAAGCGACGCGCATCAGCGGGAAACGGATGCGATGACAAGGCGTCACCTTCCAGTCGAGACGCCGTCCGTCAGCGCGACAACACGCCTGCTTGGCGCACGACGCTGTCGACGGGCCCGAGTCGTCCCTCTCTCAGCCCGTTTGTCAAATGAAGATGGAAGGCTGACGTTAGCGCCCGTCAATACTCGTTAGCGCCCAAACGCACCGCGGGACTCGTTAAGACTTCAGTGTGCTGCAGATGCACTTCCTGCGAGTCACTCTTTGGCTAGCGTAGCGTAGCGTAGCATAGCGTAGCGTAGCGTAGCGTAGCGTAGCATAGCATAGCGTAGCGTAGCATAGCTTTAAGCTTTTTTAAATTTTTGCCAACATTTTGTCTGAGCATTTCCTCGTTCTCTTGGAAAGTTTCTATGAATTCATTCCATGATTTTCCTGGGAAATGCATCCTGTTTCCCTCAATCTTTGCACATTTGCCCAGAAATCTTCCTTTCCCTTCCCCCAATTCTTCCCTTACGTTCCACCCCCAACGCACCCCCAAGTTTCTTCAACTTGATTTTTTTACTTTTCAAATTTCCACAAAAATACCCGCTTTTTCATAAAAATATTACCCGGGAAAATTTCCCCTATTTTCCCTCCTTTCCACACAAATATTCCTTATTTTTCTGGTTAATTCTCTTATCTCCCCTCGTTTCCCGGGAAAACATTCCCTTGTCTTCCCTCCTTTCCACACAAATATTCCTTATCTTCCTACAAATGTCCCTTCCAGACAAATAATATTTCCCTCGGAATGTCATTGTCATTGGTAAAATTCCCCGTATTTCCCTAAGAAAAAGGCCCTTCTTTCACCTACTTCCTCATAAGAGGCGCCTTTCTTTGAAAAAGATGTCTTGTTTACAATGTTTTCTATCCACGCACGCACACACACAACATAGGAACATACACATTCCGTGTCTTCCATCTTCTTCCTGCTGTTTACATGAAGATAAATATCACAACATCGCCCCAAAAACACGCTCATCGAGTTCCCTCAACACAACATCACACGCCCCCCCCCCCGCACACACACACACACACACACAGGCGTTAATGTGTGAGCGCGCGGGGCCCTGACACATGAATATTTCATGCTGTTGATGTTTAAAGGACATAGTTTGTGATGTTTAATGCATACTTCCGCTAACTTCACCCCGTGTCACCTCCTCTCCCGCTTTTAGTGCACTCACTCACACACACACACACACACACACACACACCTGCATGTCAGCTTCACACGCTGACATTCCCGCTTTTTTATTTCTCATTCACTCAGCACAGTGAAGTAGTAAGTAAGGTCAAGTATATACTGTGTACTGTGGTGTAGTACAGCCTACTATACACACTATGACACGCCATGTCATACACGCCGTGTATTACGCGGCGTGTATGACATGGCGTGTGTATGACATGGCGTGTGTGCTACACGGCGTGTATGACATGGCGTGTGTATGACATGGCGTGTGTATGACATGGCGTGTGTGCTACATGGCGTGTATGCTACATGGCGTGTGTGCTACACGGCGTGTATGACATGGCGTGTGTGCTACATGGCGTGTGTATGACATGGCGTGTGTGCTACATGGCGTGTATGACATGCTTTACAAACCCGCTGGGAAGCAAGATGGCGCTGAGTGGCAATTTACCAGAAAGTGTCTTTTATTTTCCCCATGTTCTAAATATTTTCCCTTAATTCCTCAAAAAACATTCCTTATTTTGCTTAACCCGCCAAATTTCCCTTATTCGACCTCAATTCCTTTTATCTGCCAAGAAAATTTCCCTGATTTCCCCTAAAATTTCCCCCGTTTCTTGGAAAGAAGTTGTCCTTATTTCCCCTCCAACCCAAATATATCTTATACTCCCTCATTTCTTCTTATTGTTCCCAAAACCCATATTTTTCCTGAAAAATGTTCCTTATTTTCCCAAAATATTTCCCTGATTCTCCTAATAACTTATTTTCCAAATCATTTTATTTACATTTACAATTTTATTTATTCTATAACCATTTTCCTGGATTTTTTCCACCATATTTGCCCTCATTTTTAAAGAAAATTTCCCTCATTATCCCAAAAGATTCCCCTTATATTTACCAAATTTTCCTGGATAATTTGTCCTATTATCCCGGTACACTTTCAGAAAATTGCTCTTGTTTTCCTCCATTTCACTGAAAAGTGTCCCCTAATTTCTCCCATTTCCCAATCAATTTCCTCTGTTTCCCTCCCAGAAAAGTGTTTTTGTTTTCCATTAATGTTTCTCCTTATAGTCCCAGAAAAGTTGCATCATTTTCCCCAAAAAAATATTACTGGATCATTTGTCGTGTTTTCCTGGAAAACTCCTTTTCCCAAAGATCACCCCCTACTTCCAACCCTGCAAAATTTCCTGCGTGTTCTGTGAAATTTTCCCTCACCCGGAAAATGTTGCTTATGTTCTAGCATTTTCCTGGAAAATTCCCCTTATTTTCCCTCATTTTCCAAGACAATTTCCCTCATTTGTCCAGAAACTGGATTTTTTTCCCCCCAAACTGTGGCGCCAGGGGCGGGAGGCTTGTGGGCGGAGCAAACAATCAGGAAGTAATGAACAACGCTACTTCCTGTCGAACCGGTGTGTGTGTGTGTGTGTGTGTGTGAGATAAGAGCAACGACGTTGCGGAGATAGCGAGCCGAGCGCTGAGAGCGGGGGACACTTCCTGCCCCAAAAGACCACCGGCCAGGCGCTCTACCTGCTCTACTTCTAGCATCGCATAGAAAAGCTGATAGCAAACATTACCATCACGTGTGTGTGTGTGTGTGTGTGTGTGTGAGGGGCCCACAGCGGTGTAATGACCCCCCAAGGGAGAAGAACCCCAAGCTGAGCCTCTCCTCTGACCCCCCCGTCAACTAAGAGTGGGGATGAAAGGAGGAGGACGAGGAGCGATGGAGGCGAAGGAGGAAGCTGTCGCCTCCTCGGGACAGTAATTGGCCGAGCGTTCGCCCCAAGTTGGCGCTGGCACGCCAAGATGGTCATTAGCCACATCCCACCTGGCACCAGCATCCCCCCGCTTCAAGGAGGGAGGGAAGGGGGGCTGTCAGTCACGTCACGGCAAAGGAGGCGGCGGCCCGGATGGCGGCGCTGGAGTGGCGGCTCCAAATCACCCTTGACAGCTTGAGTGACAGCTCCGTGCGGGCACAGCCAGCCACGGAAATACGAAGAATAATAAGGCGGCGTGTCATCCGCAGCGCCATGACACATGAGGGCGTCACGTGATCGGATGAGCACACGTGTTGGGGCAGTGGCGCCGCGTTGCCCCGACATTCGCCCTACCGTACGCCCCGTCACCGCGGGGGGTGCAAAACACTCTACCTTTGCACGGCAGCATTTCCGGAATCTTCTGGAACACAGCCCTTACTGGAAAACATGACAAACAAAATTCCCACCCGGAAAGGGCACATTTTCAGCGGAAGTCAGGGAAACTTAAAGGAGATTGTCCAGGCAAATAAATGATCCGGGAAAGCCCATTTTGGGAAACAGACAACAACAAGTAATGTAAGAAAGGGGGGGCATTTTCTGGACAATTCAAATAAATGGGGGACATTTCACAGAAAATCTGGGATTATAACGGAAATTGGAAAGAAGAGACATTTTCTGGGAGGAGGGGGGGGAGGGATCATTTCGACAAAAAAGGTAAATTTCCTGGAAATAGATGACAAAAATGTCAAGATTTAACTGAAAATGGAAAAATCAAAATTGTCCGCAAATATAAGGGAAAATTTCCAGGAAAGTAAAGCCCAATGAGGGAAAACAGGAAAACAAATATGAGAAAAAGAGCGTAAATAAAGGAAATTTCACAGAAAAGATTTTTCACAAAAACCAGGTGAATGTGAGGGGAAAAATCTGGAAAATTTGGGGAAAATAAGATACATTTTCCCCCAAAACAGGAAAAGTGCGGGAAATTGGACAGAAAAATGAGGTGAAATATAGGAATTTATGGGTAGAGAAGGGACATTTTCCGAGAAAGTCAATGAAAATACGGCAAATTCCCTGCAGGAAGGGACATTTTCCCGGGACAAAGCTAAGATACGGGAAAACAAAGATAAATGAGGGACATTTCCAGGGATGTAAGGCTAAAAGAGGGAAACCAAGGAAACATTTCGGGAAGGTGAGGATAAATGAAGGAAATGTAAAATAACGTGAAAGACGCGACACGCAGCACGACCTCTGCTGTGTGGAACGAACACGAAGAGGAGGCGGCGGCGTCTTTGGGAACAAAGGAGCAAATAGAGCGGGAACGTGGGGGGGCTTTGGGGGGATTCAATATATTTTTAATCTATCCGATGTAATCAGATTACACGTCTGCCAGGAGCGACGTGTTTCATGGGGGGGAGGGGGTGCAGGCGCGTGGCAAGGATGGGCACGGCCATTTTGCCGGCCTGATCTACATCGGCGCTGACACTTTGTAATAAATGCACTGGGAGGCGCCGGCGCCGTGTAATCATTTTATCGCCACCAACCCAAATTCCCATGCTGGCCCGTGGGGGCCCGCCCGGCCGGGGGGAAATTCAATTAACTGAGAAGCGCACACGCCTGCGGTGCCAGGCGGGCGGGGGGACACAAGAAGAATTTCCAGGGCCATTTGGACCGCTTTAGTTTTGGCAGGACTCGGGGTCTCGCAGGAAAACGGCTCAGGTTCCCGCAGCTGCTGGCAAAGCGGAGGCCCCGCTAACGCTCGACAAACCTCCCGAAACTTTCACGCGCGCATTCCTCAACACGGATGCGGGTGCTAAGGCTACACGCGCTAACGCTACCAGCTAATCGCGTGAGCTACATATGAGGAAAAGCCATACGTCGCCAGGCTGAGCAATAAATGCTACGAGCCAAAAGCTACAAAAGCTATTAGCAAAAATGAGCCAAAAGTGCTAACATCGCCGATGACATCATGCTAGTAGTCAATAACAATGGAAGGTAGCCTTTCCAAACACAATAATGCTAACAATATGTTCATCATTAAGGTGGATTTTCAATAAAAACGCTATCATATCAAAAGTTATTAGCAAAAACGAGCCATTGGCGCTAACATTCTAGTATGTCATAATGATTATGTCACTGTTTCATATGGAATGGAAAAGGTAGCCTTTAAAACATGATAATGCTAACAATCGTGTTTATGATTTATTGTTTGCTATAGTGCTTTAGCAAAAAAAAAAAAACTTGCTAACAGTACAATATATTGTACTATTTAAAACAAAATGAAGAATTTGGCCTTTCCAGACACAATAACGCTAACAACATGAACATTGTTATGGTGAATATTTCAAGAAAATATGCCATAACTTCCAAAAAAGCTAACAATCAAAGTTTACCAGCAAAAAAAAGGCAAAGGTGCTAACATTACAGGTCACAATATGGATGCTCATTATAACAATTATGCTACTATTTCAATGGATTTATGGTGAATATTTGAAAAAATGGTATTGTTTAAAAAAGATATTAAAAAAGCTATTTGCTAAAATGAGCAAATTGTGCTAACATTATGATAGATATTTTGCTACAGTAAAAAAGAGCTACTAAAAAGAGCCATCAGTTATTAGCAAAAACGAGCCAAAGATGCTAACATTACAGGTGACGATGTTGCACATTACACAGATTATGCAATATTTTCATACAAAAAACAAATAACCAAAAGTTATGAGCAAATATCAGCCATAGGTGCTAACATTACATTATGTCGCATATTACATGCATTATGCTGCTATTCAGTACTAAATGGACAAGTTAGCCTTTCTAATCATGATAATGCTAACAATATTATCATCCTTATGTTGGATATTCAATAAAAATGCTATAATAATAAAGCTAATCACAAGAAGTCATTACCAAAAACAAGCCAAGAGTGCTAACATTAGAGGTGACGACAATGTTGCACATAACCCGGATTATGCTACTATTTAATACAAAATGGACATTTGAGCTTTTCAATGCTAACCATATGTTTATCATTATGGTGGGTATTTCTGAAAATACTATATAAAAAAAGAACTAACCAAAAGGTATAAGCAAAAACAAGACAAAGGTGCTAACATTACAATGTTACACATGAAAGGATTAGGATTTAATAGAAAACAAACAAGTTAGCCTTTCCAAACATGACTATGCTAACAAATTGTTCATTATGGTGGCTATTTCAAATACTACAAAATAAAAACAGCTACTAGCAGCAAAAACAAGGCAAAGGTGCTAACATTGCAATATGTTGCACATGACAAGTTAGCTTTTCCAGACATGACGATGCTAACAATATGTTCATTGTTATGGTGGATATTTTTACCGTAACTAAATAAAAAAGCGAAGAACCAAAGGCTATTAGCAAAAACCCAGCCAAAGGTGCTAACCTTGCAACGGGTTGCACATGAAAAGATTACGCTACAATGTGGTAGGAACCGGACAAGTTAGTCTTTCCAGACATGACGATGCTAACAATAAGTTGCTGACCGCGGTCGCGGATGCACGGCAGGTTTGCCGCGCCCAATCTTTTTATCGGGGTCGCGGCGCTCGCGCTTCCGGGGTCGCTGCCAGGCGGCGCGGCCGTTCATCGTTGTGGAAACAGGAAGTGGGGACTGCTGACAGATAAAGGCCTCGCTTGTAAAGCCGAGCTCCCGCTGCTGAGCGCATCCCGCCAAGACAAAAACATGGCAAGACACGTGGGCTGTTGTCTCCGTGTTGTGGGGGGGGTTGCATAACTAGCTGCATGCTGTGAGCGACAACACGCGCTATCGTGTAATTGTCATGCTTTTATTGTCGCGGTTCCCCTTTCTGCTCGGCGAAACACGAGGATGCCATTAGCATGACGTAGTTTCGCTCCGTCCTCGTTCCGCTGACAGACGGAGAGGGGAAAAAAACAAANATGAAGGGGAGGGGAGGCGGAAGTTGAAGTCCAGCTGCGCCGTCTGTCTTTTCGCACCTGAAACTCAACTGTTCTCGCTGCCCGGTCAGCCCGGAAGGGGGGCGGCGGGCGCCGCGGGAAGAAGGGGGCGACGCGGCTCGGGGGTCACGAGTAAGAGAAGGCCGGTGAGCTTCGACCGCGTCGTCGTCTGCCGCACTTCAAGCGAGCTGATTTATGAGCGTGGCCGGAATGTTCCGCGCAGACTTCGGAGGGCAACATGTGAGGGGCGGCACCTGCGCTGGCGGGCGGGCGGGACGGCTGATTCCCACGCAGACAAAGAGTGACGACGTTGAATGCAAAAAAACAGCGTGCTAACATTAGCCTGTGCTAGCTAGCGCCGACGTGCTGTAATACCGCGCCGCTCCGCCAGGCGCAAAACCGAGCAACAGGATGTCAAAATAAAGAGCGACGCCGACACCTCACCCGTCCCAGCGGCCCCCGCTCGCGGGGCGGCGACCGCATTGGAATGGTACCACCGCCTATCCCGTATGCCCCGTAGCGACAATGAAAGAATCCATCATTTTTTAAATGAACGTAATTCTAATGCTGATTTGAAAATGGTATTTTTATTAATAAATATTTTCATAGATTTTTTTATGACTTTTCTGTGAGATGACAGTAAAATTGCAACTTTTCCACTACATTTTCTGTTAAATTGTTTAAAAAATTATTTTTAAATGATGACTTTCCTCTTGCAAAAATCTAGAAAGAAAGTCATGACTTTTTCTTTTTGAAATTAGGTTGAAATAATTATGAATTTCTGACAATGAAGATTTTCCTCTTTATGTAATTTTTGTTTTTAAAATTATTTTAAAAGTGAATTTGACATTGAAAGTCATTCCCTGATAAATTCCAATTTAAATGTTGTATACAAAATAACATTTGGCATTTATAGTTTTAGAGTTTTAATAACTTTTTGGGGGAATTACTATGCTATATGTGCTCATTCCTGATCCTGTCCATCCTGGTCACACTCTCATATAGAGGGTTGTGCCAGGAAGGGCATCAAATTTTTTATTTATGAGCTTTTTATTTATATCCTTCAGCTTGTAAAACTGCAACTTATTTCCTCCAAAATTACAACTTAAAAAAATGATTTTTAATAAAATTGTCATCTCATAGTAAATATGACATTAAAATATTATAAACATATTTTTAGTTCCATTTTTCTTTTTGTCTTTTAATGTTGTAATTATAAAAAACACGTAAATAAATTAAGTCGCTGGTTTGATTACGTGGCCCGCTAGGCTGAGGTCTCGCGATTCTCTCGGCCGCCATTTTGAAAGGAGCGTCACGGCGATGCTGAGAAGAAGAAGACGACGGCGGTGTCGGCGGCAGCTTTCCCGCCCTAATCAAGCGGCCCATCTCCACTCGCCAATTTGGCGGGAAAGCCATGTGACATGTGCATTTCATTGCTTTGCTTCCCGGAGCGTCGTTCAGGAAATGCGGTACGAAGGCCGTGGAGGGAGGTGTGCGGATACTGTATGTACTTGCTGTAGTGTTGCGGATGAAGTACTCTTATTAGTATATTTTTATTGCTACATGGCAAACAAGTTACCAATAGGTGCAGTAGATTCTCAAACAACAAACGAGACCCAGCATTCATGACATGCACGCTCTTAAGGCTGTGCAATTAGCCAATCAGTTGAAAGGGGTGTGGCCAAAAAATACCAGTGTCTGCCAAACTCAATACTATTTTTGTTTCTAGGATTTGGCCATCCTGTGAATGACTGAACTAATATTTTGTTTTTTATAAGAGCTTCACATCTGTGTGGCACGGACTCTACCAACATGGGGCACCTTTCAGCAGTTATTCCCCTCCAACATTCTTTAACAGCATTCCACAATTCATCAACATTTCTTGCTCTTGCTTCACAAACCCCACAAGTTCTGCATTGGATGAAGGTCTGGGGATTGGGTGGTTTACATTTCAAGGGCATGTCCCTTCAGCATAAGGCAACATGACCTCTTCAAGTATTTGGACAAACTGATCCATGATCCATCATGACCGAAAGAACGAGATGAGTTTCCTCCGTAGGGTGGCTGGACTCACCCTAAGAGATAGGGTGAGGAGCTCGGCCATCCGGGAGGAGCTCAGAGTAGAGCCGCTGCTCCTTCACATGGAGAGGAGCCAGTTGAGGTGGCTCGGGCATCTAGTCCGGATGCCTCCCGGGCGCCTCCCTGGTGAGGTGTTT
>QODF01000129.1:2956060-3008133 GCA_024372805.1 Oostethus manadensis
AAGCATCACATGACACCAACGCGCGGGAGATGACGTGGGGGGGGAGGCTTACCTCAAGACGTTCCAGCTCTTAAGGGGGTCCAGGTCTGAAATTGTAGAAACCATGGTGAGGGGGGCCAGGGGGCGGGGGGGAGAAAAAAAGGAGGGACGGGGGGAGGGGTGGGGGGCCCGCAGCGCCGCGTAAAAGCTGGAAGCAAAAGAGAAAAAAAAAGAGGGGGGGGGCAAAGGCGTCGCAGAGATGGTTAAAGTCCGTCAGCGAAGAGACGCGAGCCGTGCTGCTGCTCCGCTGCCGCCGCCCGACCAGAACTGTCAGCGCTCTCACTCGCCCGACTCGCTCCTCACTCTCTCCCTCCCTCCCTCTCTCTCTCTCTCTCTCGCTTTACGGCCCCGCCCCCTTCCGACCGAGCAACAACGCGCCTTCACAACACACCACAGCCTTCTTCTTCTTCTTCTTCTTTGCTGGTTCTGTGCCAAAAACGCACTCCTGCTACTTCAAATGACTACAAATTAAAAGCTCTTTCTCACCTTCACCTTCTTCATCGGAGCGCATACTTCCTTTGGCCCCATGGTGGCTTATTCGGCAGACGAAACATCCTCAAAAACCCAAATTGTAGGAAATCAGGGCCAAGTTTGACTGGACTTTCTTGAAGGGACAGTACCGATTCCAGTACACTGAGTTCCCGGTGGACGCTTGCCAACAACACGCGCACCCGTGCGTGGAAAAAATAGAGAAGTTTACCCCACTTCCTGTCTGCCACCGCCACATCCTGTTCAAGTTCTTCTCCTTGCACCCCCGCTGTCAGTTTCTGTTCATCACTTATGACACGTCAACGTTGGAGCAATTTCAAGAAAAAAGGAGAAAAATCATTTGATTAATGCCAACTTCACTCTTTGCTTTTTCCCGCCATTTTTGCTGCTGTTTTCCTTTGTAGTTTTCCAAATATTTCAACCTTCATCCACGCTCTCCTCGTAATATTCTAACTTTATTCCTCTCATCTTATATGACTTTTTACACACCCTAATGTTCCAAAATTGTTCATTTCACATGCAGGATTCGGAGCTGGCTGTCGGGTGGTTGACCCCCCCGGGATGCTGAGCCCGAGGCGTGGGGGTTGCAAAATAAAAAGTGCTTTAATAAACGGGCGGGTGCACGCGGTACTCATGACATAAAGTGGCAGAGAGCGGATCTGGGTGACAGCCTGGGCGAGGAAAACTCAGGTGACCACAGTGATGAACCAGCAGCGTTCCAGACACGACCCCAAGCTTATAAATCCAACCAGTGGCAACAGCTGCTCCTAATTCCCCCTGTGGTCTGAATCGTACCCCCAGCAGGAAGCGCAGCACACCAAAATAAGAGCGCAGGACAGGAAGTTTGTCGGTAAATCAAAAAAAAAAAAGACATACATGGATCATGGGCATGTTGCAGCAAAGCGTCATTTGCGAAGTAAACAAACGCTTCTCGAGGCAGCCAATCGACTTGGGTCAGCACGTGTCTCATCCAAACGATAGTCGTGCCAAAACGTCGTGTTGCCGCTGGATGTTCACAGTGATACCCGAGACTAATGGACGCCCAGCTCGCATTCTCTTCTTTGCAGCGTTCATTTCACTGATGACCTTCACAAGAAGCCTCGTCCTGGTTAATATTGTGGGAACTTTATTCCCAGAACCTTTTGACTTTATTCCCGTAACATTAGAACTTTTCTCCTGACAATTTTGTTCAGTTTCTCCCAATATTACGACGTTATTATTTCAGCTTTATGCCACGCAGCTAAAATTCGGTTATTTTGTCCTCACAATGCCACAACGTTACTAACTTGTTCTTGGTGGATGACAAAGACCAGCGCAAATTGGTCCATTTCTGCTGCTGCTTTTTCAAGGTTAAATGCTGTTCTTTAGGAGGTGCCGCAGGCGTGCAGACGAGCGCAACGTATCGGAGGAGGCGAGACGTACGGATGATGCAGAGCTAACATCACGGGAGCTTTAAATAGACGCCGTCGGACATCTGCTTCCCTGACGAGGAGGAAGAGGAGGAGGAGGATGGATGGAGAGACTCGACAGCATCACCCTCCTCTTCCTCTGTCTCTATTTCAGTCACACACACACACACACACACACACACACACACAGATGGTTGCGGCATCGTAATCACCTGGCGGGCCTGACATGTCGGTGTAGGTGTCGTCTCGGTGGTGTTGTTCCCCGGCCAACTGACATCGTTTTTTTGGCTCCGTTTCGGGCCTCAGCGTAGGTGACTGTCCCTTTAAGAAGCGGCGACTGCTCATCTCTCTTCTCCGGCGGTCCCCCCTCGGGTGAAATGAGAGCGGATAGCGTCAGCCTCAGAGCTAAAAGCCCGGGACTGTCAAAACTCGGGTTTCACTGCGTCCGCCAATCAGCACGCTGCCTCGCTGTCACAAGCCCCGCCTCTTTAGGTACCCCACCACTGTCTCTGTATGGGCGGCATCAAACCCAGTGACATACCTGCAACACATTCACGGCAAGTAAATGCATCACGTGAATCAACAACTAAGCGCTAAACGGATGCCCGCAAGGCATGCTGGGTGGTCCAGCTGCAACAACAACATGACGCATGAAAAGTAAAACACACACATTTGAAATGCAATCAAGCAACAATGCGACAAACAGCAAAATGGATAAAGAGTAGCACACACCACCCAGCATGCCTTGCGGCAAAACTTGCCGTGCATATTTCTTTATGGCCACTTTGTGCCTCGTGTGTGTTTGGATGCTTTTTTGCATCAGCTCAGTGATTGGCGATTAGTTGCCAGCGCTGACATTAATTGCGTGGTCGATGCTTGCCGCCGCTCCAGGAGGCAGGAAGGCCTTCCCGTGCACGAGCAGAGAGATTAGGCGCTCAGAAAAAAGGCAGAGGCCGGCTCGGGCGCATATTACCGAGCGTACATCGGAGCGGCGCACGTGCATCCGTGCGTGCGCTGAGGGCGTGCGTGAAATACGTGTGGTGGGATTATTTCATAAACGCCATTTGATCCTGGCCAACGCGCCTGGAGCTACACGCCCACGTGCACGTCGCCTCCAAACGCCCACACCTCCGGAGTGCTTCTTCTCTCCTTTTTTGCAACCACTCCAACTAGCCACGGAGCCAAGATGGCCGCTACTGGATTTGCACGTTTCTCTTCCGTATATGCAAGAAATCCATAAGATAACTTCTCACTTCTTTTTCTATGCATTAAAAATAAATACATATAAAAATGTGCTAGCAATAATAACACCCAAATGAAAGTACTATTATTCTATATATTTGTACACTTACAATTGTGTATAATTACTTTAGATTTCCTTCATTGTACTTTTTCATCGGAGTTCCTCATTCTAAATGATTAATTTAATACAAATATGAAAATATTACCAATACACACAAACCAGAAGTTGCGTTTTGTACAAATGTTTAAATGCATGATTTGTTACATCATGTTTATTTATGTATTTAACTTAAATGATAGCGTTGACTAACGAATAATAGAAATAATGTTTTTTTTTTATTTATTCTTAATGGTCTGTGAAAGGGATTAGCTCTTCCGGGAGAAATAAATAATCCATATTCTTTTTCTTTTACAATACGTGACATTATTAGCTCTATCAGCCGATCCAATAATCCACAAAAGAAAGACATTTCTGCAACAAACCCAAAAATCTCGTACTATTTGTTGACAAAACAAACAAACCGGACGTGACAAAAGAAGGCCTCCTGGGAAAACAGGACGTTTGGTCGCCCCGATCCCTCACGCGCCGACATGATTAGCCGCTAGAAACCAGGACGGGAAGTGAAAGCGCGGCGGGAGCGGCGTGGGAGAGAGAGTGGGCGCGGAGGCGGGAAAGGCGCAGGATAAATTTAGAGCCGCTCCTAATCAACTTTTGTGTGTGCGTGAGAGAGAGAGCGCTCCAACGGTCCAGATCGATGGACGCGGCCCACGCGCTCGCTCGGAGAGGAAGAGGAGGCCGTGAGGGCAGAGTGAAGCTGTGGGCAACATCCTCGCTAATCAGCGCATGTAGCTAGCCTCTTTTTAGGCTTTGCAAAGATGGCCTCTGCTGGAGCGTGAGGGCGTGGCCTGACACGGAGATGCGGCAGCGAAGGCAATCACACAAGTCTCTCTTTTTGCCCCCCCCCAACCGCTCTCTTTAGCCGCTGATCGATCCTCGCGGCGGAGAAAACGCAATTAGAGCATCGAGAAAACGATTGTGCGAACCGATGATCGATAGCTAATCATCACCTGGGGGGAGGGCCGTGGGGGGCAAAAGAGAAACAAGGAGCTGTGTAGTCAGAAGAGTGCATGGTATGCTGCACGCAAGGCTCGGAAACAGGTAGATTCATTGCCAAACAATATGCCAACAAAGACAAGAAAAGTGGAAAAAGATGAAAGGCTGCTTGCTGTATTCAGAAGGACTGGTCCCAACAGTGCATGGTATGCTGCTTGCTAGCAACACATCTGGATTCAAAGCTGCTTGCTAAGAATGAAAATATCTACATTCATTGCCGGGATTGATTTTCACCCAAAAATGTGCCTGCAAAGACAAAATCGGTTGTTTTGAAAAATGGTCACAACAGTGCATGGTATGCTGCTTGCTAGGAATGAAAGTGTGGATTCATTGCCAGGGTGGATTTTGACCCAAAATGTGACAAAAAAAATGGAAATAGATGAAAGGCTGTCTGTTTTATTGGGGGTGAAAAGTCAAAACAGTGCATGGTATGCTGCACGCAAGTGTTGGAAACATGTAGATTCATTGCCAAACAATATACCAACAAAGACAAGAAAAGTGGAAAAAGATGAAAGGCTGCTTGCTGTACTCAGAAGGACTAGTCCCAACACTGCATGGTATGCTGCTTGCTAGAAATGAAAATATGTAGATCCATTGCCAGCATTGATTTGGACCCAAAACGTGGCTACAAAGACCAAAAACAGTGAAAAAACGATGAAAGGCTGAAAGGGGTGAATAGTCACAACAGTGCATGGTATGCATGGAATCTGATCAAAAATGTTCCAACATGGACAAGGAAAGAGGATGAAGTTCTTCTGGATCGCTGTTATATTAAGAAGGACTGGTCCCAACAGTGCATGGTATACCGCTTTACCAGAACTGACGACATCTAGATTCACTGCTAGGAAAGATGGACATCTTGTAGTTGGAAAGGAAAGACAAGCCCCAACAGTGCATGGTATGCTGCTTGTTAGGCATGAAAACCTCCGGATTTGCTGCAAGGATTGATGTGGACCCAAAATGTGCCAACGAAGACAAGAAAAATGGAAGAAGATGATGAAAGGCAGTTTGTGGTATGCATGATATGCTGCTCGCCACAAGGAATTAGGTTCGAATTTCGTTTATAACAACATCTCCTCACTTCGGCAGCTCTTCCGGTTTTCCTCCCTGCAGGAATGAAGACACACACGGAACGCCGACATGCGTGTTTTTCCCAACACGCTAGCGTATCACCACCTCCGGGCCCACCTGGGAGGCGGGGCCGGCCCGAAAGCGAGCCCGCCCCCTACGCGGGGGATCTGCTGAGGGCCAGACAACAGCGTTTGTCTCAGGTGGTCATTGCGGGCTCGGAGGTCAAAGGTTAGACAAGGCAGCAGCCAAATAAAGTGTGTGTGTGTGTGTGTGTGTGTACTCGCCATGACATTTCCTGGCAGGTGACAAAACTGTTTATGTACACACCTCTTTTTGCTTTCAATACACGCACACACACACACGCACGCACACACACACACACGCACGCACACACACACACACACACACACACGCACACACACACGCACACACACGCGCCAGGTAGATGTTGGCTGCTCACCAAGGGAGCAAAGGTCAGTGCACGCTAGCGTACTCCATCTGCGAGGCGCCGCGGGGCCGCAACGCAACCTGATGAAACATGGCCGCCCCTCGGTGTGTGTGTGTGTGTAGGGTGGTGGATGGAGGAGGTGTTTGTCGTGGTCCTCGGTGTAGACGTCCCAGGTCAAAAGCGGATCGGTGCTGACATTTGAGTCGTGTGGGCGACGGCGAGCAAAAGAAACAGAAACAAAAAGAAAACAGGAATGGAATGGAAGCCCCAAAGTTCCTTCAGCATGTTCATCCTGCTCCTCCTCTGGCTCCTCTTCTGGGTTATCTTCTTGATCTTCATCCAAGTCTTTTCCTACGTCACCTGCTCGGTCTTACTTTGGCTCTTTTCCGGATCTCCACCTAGATCTTCTGTGTCTTCTTTCAGCTCTTCCAGGTCTCCTTCTGAGTCTTCTTTTGGCTCCTCCTTGTGTTCTTCTTCCAGCTCTTCTTCTGGGTTATTTTCTGAATCTTGATCTGGGTCTTTTTCTGTGTCGCCGTCTGGACCTCCTTCTGACTCTTGTTCTAGATGACATTTTTGCTCTTCTTTTGGCTTTGCCTCTCATTCTACTTTTGGCTCTTCTTGGGTCTCCTTCTGGACCTTCTTCCAAACTTCTCGTTTGGCTTTTCCTCTGGGTCCCATTCAGGGTCTTCTTCTGAGCCTCATTTTGGCTCCTCTTCTTGGTTATTTTCTTGGGTCACCTTCTGGATCTTCTACTGACTCTTCCTCTTGGTCTTCTTCTGGGTCATATCAAGCCGATCATCGTCGCTTGTGGGCGGAGCTAAAAGCAAGTGGCGCTGGAGCGAGGCTCCTCATCATCATCTGTTTCTCATCCTGGTGGAATCTCTGGTCCTCGCTTCTCCAAACGTAAGCACGCCTACGCTGACATCACGGCTCTCCGAGTGCTTGCCAGTTAGCGAGCGACGCCCCCTCCCCCCCCCGAGGGCGCCACATGTGCTCACGGGGTCCAGATGCGCGTTAACCGGGCCAAGAAGGCGCTAACTTTCTTAATGTTGGAAGAACGGGGTTTCGGCGAGGGCGGGGCTGTCAGAACCCTCGGCGCGGCGCGGCGAAGCGCTGACTCGGCGCTCGTGTTTGCATGATTGCGTCCCCGAGCCGTCAGTGAGGACGAGGACTTCTGATGACTCAGCGCTTTTTTTGGTGTTGTTGCTTTTCCTCACGCATGAACATGTTCCGTCACTCCAAAATCTTTCCAGTCGGGTCGGTCCAAATCCCGCTTAGAACTTCCAGCAGGCCGGTGTGGAATGCAGAGTGTGTGGCGGGGGTGGGGGGGGCATGGTTGCCGGGTGATGTCACCAGAAGAAGATGATGAAGAACATCTGCCTCCTCTTCCTCGAGTCACATGACGGCTGTTATTGTTGCGGGCGGCGGCGCGTCGTCGTCGGGTGGAAATGAAAAGAATATTGCCTCCATCAAATATGGATGACGCGGGCGGCGTTCCAGGGAGCGCGGGCCGACCCCCAAAACAATTACAAGCAATAAAGCGCGCCGGCGCTTTAATCACTGGAGCAACGTTTACATGACTAATGCAATAAAGTGCACTCTCACATCGCCGTTACCAGCACCGGCTCAGAACGCCGGGCCGACCTTCTCATTATGCACATGATTATGTTTATGTCCTATATTAGCGCTTTTCATTTGCCTTTATTGTGGACGGCGGGATGCTCGGCGGCACCGAGGAGGAGGGAGGATGCCGGAAAAGAGTCACGCTTATAGAAGATGATTTATTGTTAGTCTGAAGGATGCTTTCACCTGCCTTCTGCTTAGCCGTGTTAGCATCACGACAACTTAGCATCACACTGGCAACACACTACTTTGGCGTCACACCATGTTAGCATCATGCAATGTTTGCATCATGCAACGTTAGCATCACACCATGTTGGCATCATGCAATGTTAGCATCATGCAATGTTAGCATCATACCACTTTAACATCACACCATGTTGGCATCACACCATGTTAGCAAAAGGCAATGTGAACATCACACCATGTTAGCATCATGCAATGTTAGCATCATACCACTTTAACATCACACCATGTTGGCATCACACCATGTTAGCATCATGCAATGTTAGCATCATACCACTTTAACATCACACCATGTTAGTGTACACAATGTTGGCATCACACCATGTTAGCATCATGCAATGTTAGCATCATACCACTTTAACATCACACCATGTTAGTATACACAATGTTGGCATCACACCATGTTAGCAAAAGGCAACGTTAGCATCACACCATGTTAGCATCACACCACTTTAACATTACACCATGTTAGCATCACACCATGTTAGCACCACACCACTTTAGCATCACACCATGTTGGCATCATGCAATGTTAGCATCACACCATGTTAGCATCACACCATGTTAGCACCACACCACTTTAGCATCACACCATGTTGGCATCATGCAATGTTAGCATCACACCATGTTAGCATCATACCACTTTAACATCACACCATGTTAGTATACACAATGTTGGCATCACACCATGTTAGCATCATGCAATGTTAGCATCATACCACTTTAACATCACACCATGTTAGTATACACAATGTTGGCATCACACCATGTTAGCAAAAGGCAACGTTAGCATCACACCATGTTAGCATCACACCACTTTAACATTACACCATGTTAGCATCACACCATGTTAGCACCACACCACTTTAGCATCACACCATGTTGGCATCATGCAATGTTAGCATCACACCATGTTAGCATCACACCATGTTAGCACCACACCACTTTAGCATCACACCATGTTGGCATCATGCAATGTTAGCATCACACCATGTTAGCATCATGCAATGTTAGCATCACACCATGTTAGCACCACACCATGTTAGCACCACACCACTTTAGCATCACACCATGTTGGCATCATGCAATGTTAGCATCACACCATGTTAGCATCATGCAATGTTAGCATCACACCATGTTAGCACCACACCATGTTAGCACCACACCACTTTAGCATCACACCATGTTGGCATCATGCAATGTTAGCATTACACCATGTTAGCATCATGCAATGTTAGCATCACACCATGTTAGCACCACACCATGTTAGCACCACACCACTTTAGCATCACACCATGTTGGCATCATGCAATGTTAGCATCACACCATGTTAGCATCATGCAATGTTAGCATCACACCATGTTAGCACCACACCATGTTAGCACCACACCACTTTAGCATCACACCATGTTGGCATCATGCAATGTTAGCATTACACCATGTTAGCATCATGGAATGTTAGCATCACACCAGTGTGTATTATTTAAGCGCACGGCGTCCATCATTGTCCGACATGTTTTTACTTCCTCAGCTTTAATAGCAAAAATGTCGGCCGCTCGCCGCGTAGCAAATGCTGACGTTTACTGAGAGATGAGAGACGTGATGGTAGAACGAGAACCTGAGCTAGCGAGCTAGCGATGGGCTAAGGAAGGGTGCGGACGCTGAAATGACGACTGGGGATCGAACCAGCAGCCAACCCATCACAACGCGGCGATGATTATTTTCACCAGCAAGGGTTGCATTTGTTTATTTGTTTTTAGCGGACCAAAAACGGCGGAATTTGGGTCGAGGATCGAACCAGCAAGCGTCCCGGGACGCTGTGGATGATCTGTGGGATACATGAGAAAAAGTCCACATAAAAACCCGTCCAGGCCGGAGCCCAAAGGGGGCGCTATCACCCCGACCATGCAGTAAACAAGATTCTTCACCAGAGTTTGCAAAAAGGAAGTCCAAACACGTTTCCTAAAAATAAATGTTCCGTTCCCGCCGACTTGTGATCATTCCAAGCACGCGGTCCAAATGAAGGCGGAGCTGCGATGGTCCCACATGTCCGACTACACCTGAGCGGCTTTCATCCTCTCCGCTCCGGTTTCATCTCGCCTTGGAAGCGAGGTGGGGGGGAGTGTGTGTGTGTGTGTGTTGGGTCCATCTTAAGTGCCAAAGAGTCACTTTGAAGCTGGTCCACTCCTGTGCATGCATATTCATTCCCGCTCCTCTTCCTCACCCTCTTCTCCTTCTCCTCGCTGTCCGAGACGCTTCCGCCTCCTCTCGCCGGCCGGCCCGCTTTTGTGCCGAATCTATTCGCTCCGACTCGTCTCAGCTTTTGGTGTTCGTGTGAGACGTCGTGCCTTAAAGGTAGCCTGCTTTTTGCCCGGTCCGGCTAGCTAGATAAAATATTTCAGGCTTAAAGTCCCAAATAGAAGCGGGGTCTAAAAAAAAAAAAAAAAAAAAAGAAGTGTCCAAAGTGGTGGAGCCTCGGGGCCATTGTCAAAATTTGAGAAAGCAAAACAACAAAACAAAACAAAACTGGAAACGTCCCAAATCCATGATGGCCGTCTCCCAGTAAATGGGAGATCCCTGCTCTCTCTGCCAGAATTCACAAATATTTGGTCAAAAATGTATTTCATTCATTCTGTTTAATGAAACTTTACATTACTTTTAAATGTGTATTTCCTTAGAAAATAGGCCATTTTTTCCACAAGGAAATCAAGTTTTGGCCAAGAAATATGAAGTGTTCTCTCTAAAAATTGGCATTTTAGCAAACCCACTTTCTACATAAAGATTTTAACATTATTGCAGCTCTCTAGACGTGAAATAACACCCCTATAGTCACCTTTACACTTCTATTACCCAGAACAGTAGACGTAATAAGTTAAAACGAGACTTATTAGACATACCAAACTTGTCTGTGACCTTCTAGATATGCTTTTTAACATTATTAGAGCCCTCTAAACGTGAAATAACACCCCTACAGTCACCTTTACACTTCTATTACCTAGAACAGTAGACGTAATAAGTTAAAACGAGACCTATTAGACATACCAAACTTGTCTGTGACCTTCTAAATATGCTTTTTAACATTATTAGAGCCCTCTAAACATGAAATAACACCCCTATAGTCACCTTTACACTTCTATTACCCAGAACAGTAGACGTAATAAGTTAAAACGAGACCTATTAGACATACCAAACTTGTCTGTGACCTTCTAAATATGCTTTTTAACATTATTAGAGCCCTCTAAACATGAAATAACACCCCTATAGTCACCTTTACACTTCTATTACCCAGAACAGTAGACGTAATAAGTTAAAACGAGACCTATTAGACATACCAAACTTGTCTGTGACCTTCTAAATATGCTTTTTAACATTATTAGAGCCCTCTAAACATGAAATACACTGCTGTAGTCTCTTTTGCACTCATATTACCCAATGTAGTAGACATAATAAGAAAGTAAGACTGACACTTGACATTACTGCCAGCTCGTGACCAGTGTAGAATAGTAGACATTATTGCAACATCTTTCTGAATGCCTTATTTTTGTATTTCATGCTTGATAATGTTTCACTTAGGCCAAAAAAGTGCAACATTTGGGGAAAAATGGCGAGGGTACGTGTGCTGCGTTCGGAGTGCATATAAACCATATGAGGCTTTTTACGGCTTAATAAAGTAGGGCATGTATTTACAGTTTACAGCTAGCTGAAGAAACAAAGACCGTGACACACAAGTGTCATCTGCTGTGACCCAGGCGGATATGAAGTGTGCATTCATTCGCTGCTTGAAGTGCTAATTCGCTTGTTGTGCCTTTTGGTGGTGATGGGAGCGCCGGTGGAGCATCCTCTCCCCACCTGCCGGGTGCTCGGCGAGTCGCCTCTTCACGGCGACCAAAAGATGCGCAAAGACTAGCGACAAAAACCAACAAAGTGTATCGCACGTCAGCTTCCATCGAGCGCGCTAATCCAAACCGTGCCTGGAAAGTATCCGCCCGCGAGGAGAGCGGCTCAGCTGGAAGACGCGGGCCGAGCAGGTGACCCAGAAAAGGAGCGGCGGGGAAAAAAAGATGTATTTTTAGATAGGAGGATAATGATTGCTGTAAAAGCTGCGCGCCGGCAGATAACACGCCGTCAATATCCATCCTGTACTTTTCCCACACAACAAATTCCCGCTTTTGTGATCCTCCGTGAGATAGCGCTTAGTTGCTCCAAAGCCCGCTGGACAACACCGGCCGCCAAATACAGGGGGAGTGATACCTCCCTGCGGCTACGATCTATACTCGCCCCTCCTGACAAGCACAACACGCGGTAGCAGCGAGATAACTCATCAGGGCTCTGATTGTTGAAAATGCGCCCCCTTACGCGCAAAATGGGGCCCCTTTAGAATGGTGGGGGTGTGTGGGGAGGGGCCCAATCTAGTTTTTGCCTAAAAAAATTTTTTTTGTTAATACATTTAAAAATATTCATATTTAATTGATTTAATGCAATACTTTTTGCTTTTGTTATTATTTTGAATTTTTCTTTAGATTTAGTTATTAATGAAATTTGCCTTTGGAGGCAGCAGCTGTAGCATTACAGCGGCAGGGACTTTACCAGAGAGCGGCAGAATTCTGCCAGTTTCTGCAGATCATATAAATAACGGCCTATTTTTGGAGAAAATAAAAATACAGTTTTTATTTTATATTATTAGTCAGAAATATGCATTTAATCAGATGTTATAAAATGTTGATTTTCTGTTATGGCTAAGAGGAGTGTAAAGGTGACTATAGGCGTGTGATTACATGTCTAGGTGGCTCCAAAAATGCTAAATTGCTAAAAGGTGAACATAGGGGTGTTATTTAATGCCTACAAACTCTAATAATGTTAAAGGAAAAGGTCTGTCGAAGATGGTGAGGAGTTTTTCTAAGTCTTATTTTCTGTTATTGTGGCTACTAAGTGGGGCAATAGGAGAGTAAAGTTGACTATGGGGTGTTACTTAACATCTAGAACCTTCTGCCAATGTATAAAAATTGATTTAGAAGGTTGTAAACAGGTATTCTAGGTTTTATTTTCTGTTATTATGTCTTCTATACTGGGTGATAGGAGTGCAAAGGTGACTATAGGGGTGTTATTGTATGTCTAGAGGGCTCTAATAATGTTAAAAAGTGCTACAACTACCAAATCTATTCCTTTTATTGCTCCAACACATGCATGAACCCAGGGCCTATCACATGCCCAAAAGCTCCTCCCACTGCGGGTGGGAGTGTGGATGTTTGCCCCGCCCCCCAAAAGGAAGAACCTGTGGTTGGAGGTGTGAGGACGCTTGGCTGCCACAATGAAGGCGCCCAAAGTTGACTAAGCGTCAACTCGGCTTCCTGCTGGCGAGGGAAAGCCACCAATCAGAGAATCCTCCACATGAGAGGAGGCGGAGTCGCGTGATTCACCGCTGCTTTTTACTGTTTGTGGTCCCGGTCCAAATAGTGTGGAAACATCTCGTTTCGTGCGGCTAGCGCTGATACTGAAAATGCGAGCCCTCCTCAGGACGACATCAAGTCCACCGTCATGAGGCGGGCGTGTTTCCCTGCTGGAGCTAATCAGCTCCACACGAGGGAGGAGAAGAATCCGCGAGAACATGTGGAGCTCATAAATCGTCCGCGGAGAGGGGAGGGCCGCAGGGCCGGAGGGCGGGGGAGAAACATGAGAGTAATGTGGCGTACTTGCGGTCTGGATGAAGACCGAAGTGCACACAAAATCACAAAAACAAACCTTGACCGGGTTCTACTAAGTACCTTGTTGTGGCCTCGCTGGTACCAGGAAGTGTGTGTGCGCCGGAGGAAACAGCTGCTTGCAGAAGAACATCCAAACCCGACCGCAAACATCACCACTTCCTCCACCCGTACACACACACAACGTATATTCGTGCACATGCACGCCGCGGGAAAAGCAGAAAGTGGAGGCACACGCACACACACGCACACACACACACACACACACGCACACACACACACACACACACACACGCACACATTAGAGTAAACAACCCCGGGGTGCGCTGGGTCAGGTGCAGGAGAGCCAGCACGGCGAGGCGTCGACATCGGTGCAAACAAAGCGGCGGCGTGGGAGGCGAGACGGGTGGACGACTCTCTACCTGGGCTCAAGGGTCCTCAGGCAGCGCAGCCCGACCGGGGGGGCTGGGGGGGCCGAGTGGGAGGCCGCAGAGTGGAAGGAAGGCTCTCAACGCGTCTTCACGGGATGAGGCTGAAGAGCGTAGAGGCGATGTTTACGTCCAATCGGTGCGGTTCTGATCCAGTGGAGATGTTATCCCTCACGGGAGTTTTATTTTCAAATGTCAGCGCGACTGCTAGTTTTAATGTAAACAAAAAAGATGGCGACATTAGCATGACATTGACATTTTCAACATTTTCAGAACATCCCGCTAGGAAAATATTTTCCCACCTTTGAAATACGCTTTTAACATTATTAGAGCCCTCTAGACATGAAATAACACCCCTATAGTCGCCTTTACACTCCTATTACCCAATATAGCAGACATAGTAACGATAAATAAGACCAACAACACAAAACATCTGGTTAAATTCACCAATTTTAGAACAAAATATTTTTGTACATTTTTTTAGTAATTAAAAATATACGCATGTAATTTTTAAAATTTATTTTTATTGTATTTATGTTTTTTTTTTATGTCTTCAAGCTCCACTGATTTTCCCCAAGCGTCGAGATTCCGCATTTTGTTTGGCAGTCCTTGAACACACCTTCCATTTTTGATATTTGTAATATTTTTCAATAAGAGTGTCTGAGGGAGCGAACAACGGCAACTGAAGAGAGAAGGGGAGGGTAATCTGATAATTACAACACTCACTTTTATTGCAAATGTTGATTTCAAACCGGAAGAGTACGTCCGCGTCAAGCTAAGAGAAGGGTTTGGAAGGGGGAGGAGCGAGCCGTGAGTTAAAAGTAGACATTTTTAAGGACGTATCAATTACTCGCCGCGGATTTTCGCCGTTGATGGCTGGTGGTCCGGGAAAGGTAATGTAGCGTAGCGTTCCCCAAATGTTTACGGCCATATTTGTCGACTAATCAGGCCCACTTAGCTGCTGTCATTAGCGTTAAACACGCTCTTTATTTCATTGTTTTATGAGGGAAGGACGTTGCGGAGCAGGTGCTGGAGATGCTTTCTTCATTCTCCATCTGTTTGTCTCGTCCCTCACACACACACACACACGCACACGCACGCACACGCACACAGATGGTGTGTAGTGTTATTACTTTTCCGCCATTACTTACTTCCCCATCTCTCCACCAATTGAACGCATTCCAGCACAAAAACATTCCGCTTGTTCAGAGTATTCACATTTGTCACAAATCCAATTCCCCCCCCCCCCAAATTCCCAAACACAAACTCCCTTTCATTCGGAGAATTCTTCCTACTTCTACATTTCTCAACTGCAAAGTCCAACATTTTGATTTTTGACATATCAAAATCATATCCCGGTTTTCCTGAAATTCCACATATTTGGGTGCACAAATTCCAATCTTCTACATTTCTGTACTCATTTGAATGATACCAAGGACAAAATGGCAATGGCAATCTATAAGCATGTTAGCCCCCCAAAATTCCAACATTTTCTATAATTCCACATTTTCCACAACTAAATTCTTCAGCAAATTCAGAATTTCCACATCCCCAAAATTCTTTTCCACAAATTCCTCATTTCCAAACAGATTTCATTGATCTAGAGAATTCACATTTCTCAAATCTAACGTCCAAACTTTTGATTTGTGAGATATCAAAAATCCCCGGTTTTCCTGAAATTCCACAAAATTCCTTTTACAACACCTTCAGCAAGTTCCAACTTTTCCACAAATTCCTCATTTTCCCAAAACAAACTCCACTGATTTGGAGAATTCTAACTACTTTCACATTTCTCAACACCAATTTCCAAACATTTGATTTTTGACTTTCCCAAAATTCTAGATGTCCCTGCACTTTCCCCCCAAATATTTCATTTTCCACATTTCTTAACTTGTTCAAATTTTTGTTAGAGACACACGCTGACACAATCTACTAACACATTCTCAAAAATTCCAACTTATTCCGCACCAAAACTCTTCAACCCATCTGAGCATCAAAATATTGTGGCTGACAATTTCCTCCATGCCGAAAACTTTCACTTTAATTCCAGAATTTTTGTATTTCACAGCATTCACACACAATTTCTCTCCAAATTGCCTTCTGTGGTTAGCTGGAGAATTGTAGAAGCATTTCTGCTCTTAAAATGTCACAAATCCTCACTGGCAGATGTTTAAAGGAATGAGCACACACACACGCGCGCGCGCACACAGCGTGATGGACCTGTGGTGCGGTGCCAAAGCGGATAAGCCAGCGGAGCAGAACCCAGCTCGGTCTGGGATCCCGCCAAGCCCAGCTGGTGGCACGACCGGAGGGAAGCGCAAGGAAAGAGAGAGAGAAGGGAATGAGGAAGAAGATGGGGGATGGGTGGGACGTGGGGCATCTGGGAAGACTGGTGGCTAGGCGTCATGTGTGGATGGAGAAACATTCCGAGAGGTGGAGTGTGTAAAATTCCAGTAAATAAATCTCAGGCTGAGATAAGATGGAGACGGGATGGAAGCGAGCAGCAGAGAAAAAAAAGAACACAATAAAACTCCTCAGCTGCTCTCTGGGGGTCAAAGGTGGGACGGCGCCCCCCTCAGGCAGCCTCCCATGCACAGAGCGTCGTGTAGACGCCGGGCCGGAGCAAGGAGCACGTGGGCGCACGGCAGCGCTGACGGGGGAAAAACTTTGCTTCACACCCGGGAGGAAGTGAAATTTGTGAAGTTGACTTTGGTGGGTAAAAGTCTGGAAGAGGCCCGGAGCGGGATGGCGGCGTGCCGAGGTCATGAACGCGACTCCATCATCTTGCTGGCATTTTGGGTCGGATCACTCCCACAAAAAAAAGCACTTTTCGGAATGACCACTTAGTAGTAAGGAGGCCTTTTCCACAAACGGCTTTCTTCGAGCTTCTGATTGGCTGAAACGACATTAAGAGGTTAAGCGCTGGTTGGGAAAAGACGTGGTCATGGGATTTTTTCTGAAATGGCAAATTGAGACACGTAACCTCCGTTTGACTCCCTGTGTGTGAGAAGAAGCATGTGATCGCGCGCACACACTCACACACACACACACAAAGTCTCCATTGAGGCAGCACCCTGGCGTGTGAGCGTGTGATGATGACGACCGCCGGAGGTCAGAGTTGAAGGCCGGCGGGTCACGGCGCAACTGCGGTGTGCGTACGCGTGTACGTGGGGAACGCCGCCTCATCCATACCGCACGAAGGCCAGACAAAAGCCGGGCAGAGGCGGGGCAAAGAGGGACATAAAGCGGCACTGTGAGGCGGGACAAAGACGGCCTTTATGGGTGGCAGGGGTCACATGGGTGTCTTATTCATGGTGCCCCCCCACACACACACTTGGGAACCGCTACAAATCAACAACAAGCGTGCAAGACTGAGGGGCCGCCCCCTGTCTGCCCGTGCTCGTCATTACAGGACAAACATCATCAAAAGAGGATTAGCGCCGCACACCTGTGATTGGCCCCCGGGAACGCGTCCCGCCATCCGCCAATCAGGGGTGGGGGATGTCAGGCAGGAGATGGAATGAAAAGGCTTTTAATTCATCATCGCATGTTCAAGGGGGGTGTCCATGACATTCAAAGGTGGTCATCTAATGGAAACGACCTTTCTGCTTCTCCTCCGTCCTCAACGAGGGGAAAAAAGACATCGCTTGCAACTTCCTCCTCAACGCCGGGCCTCCAATTTATCCCGATTGGACACGGCTGCCGAGCACGTGACAGGAACACGCGCGCACACGCAAGGCAGTGTATATTAAAGCCGCCTTTCCTACGAGCGCGGCTGTCCGCATCACAATCGCCTATCCGCACTGCCACCGAAGGGGCGGAGCTTGGCGCGCCGTCACACCTTGGCGTTGCGGTTCTGGTTCCAGTCCCGTCCGCTACTTCACCAATTACTATTTTTGACACTGGGAAGTCATTCCATTGCTGATGTCATTACTTTTTTGACCGGGAAATGTAACTAATTACTTTGCTAAAATCAAGTATTTAGCCCAACATCAGTGATGATGGTGGGACGTCAACTACCACTAATTACTTTATTAGGTATTTGCCCAACTTTGGCATGAACGACTCATTCAATTACTGATTGCATTACTTTTTTTAAAAATTTAATTTCCCAACTGGTGGTCTTCCTGTCACCAACTCAAGTAGGTTTTGTGAAAGTAACCAGTACCTCCGAGTGCCTAATTCAATGACTTTTTGGGTGAAGGTAACTAGTCAGAAACGAGATACTAAAAAGTAGGACAGGTTCCGTGACCCGCCTGTTGTGTGCTGATGGGGCTCGGTGGGGGTTCAATTCCAGCAATTGGGTGGTGGTAAATGAAAGCGAAGGAGGAGGGAGCGTGTCCATTACGGCCGCGTTGGCGCTGAATGAGCTCTATATGTATTTACGCTGTGTGTGTGTGTGTGTGTGTGTGTGTAGGATGGTGTTATTCATCAGTGCCAGAGGGGGAAGAAGACAGAAGTGACAAATAGTGAGTACAAAGAGCGTGCACGTGCGTGCGCGATGATAAATGGACTGATAGCCCATCTCGCTGAGCTTACACCCTCTAATTAGTTTTTAATTGACAGCCATTAAAGATCCTCGCTCCCCGTCCTGATTACGTGTTGCGGGGCGCAGCCGGCCGAGCGGCGCCCTCCCGTCAAGCCTTATCTTCCCTCTCCGGCGCCGNTAAAGATCCTCGCTCCCCGTCCTGATTACGTGTTGCGGGGCGCAGCCGGCCGAGCGGCGCCCTCCCGTCAAGCCTTATCTTCCCTCTCCGGCGCCGAACCGCGTTCTTTCTGTGCATGAGGGTTTTTTAGCATGCTCGCGTTGTCACACTCATGCGCTCACAAGTAATTAAGCTTCATCAAATGCTTTTCTTTCCATTCCATCAGTAACATAGCATAACGTAACATAACACCGCATAACATAACATAGCATAACATAACCATAACATAACATAGCATAACATAACATAACATAACATAGCATAACATAACATAGCATAACATAACATAACATAACACAGCATAACATAACATAACATAACACAGCATAACATAACATAACATAACACAGCATAACATAACATAACATAACATAGCATAACATAAGCATAACATAACATAGCATAACATAACATAACATAACATAACAAAGCATAACATAACATAGCATAACATAACATAACATAACATAACAAAGCATAACATAACATAGCATAACATAACATAGCATAACATAACATAACACAGCATAACATAACATAACGTAACATAACACAGCATAACATAACATAAAATAACCTAACAGCACAGCACAGCACAGCATACCATAGCATAGCATAACATAGCATAGCATAACAAAACATAGCAAAGCATAACATAACCTAACAGCACAGCACAGCATACCATAGCATAGCATAACATAGCATATATTAACCTAACATAGCAACATAACAACATAAAGAGCTTCATCAAATGCTTTTCTTTCCATTCCATCAGTAACATAGCATAACGTAACATAACACAGCATAACATAACATAGCATAACACAGCATAACATAACATAGCATAACATAACCTAGCATAGCATAACATAGCATATAATAACCTAACATAGCATAACATAACATAGCATAGCATAACATAGCATATAATAACATTGCATAACATAACATATCATAACATAACCTAACATAGCATAACATAGCATAGCATAGCATAACATAACATAACATAACCTAACATAGCATAGCATAGCATAGCATAACATACAATCATAAAAGATACATCACAACAGAGGTGTATCTTCAATAGACAGTTTCTAAAGTGCCAAACCTCAATGTAATATGCAAAACGCTAAAATGCTAAAGTCCCAACTTCTGGCTGTTCACATTTTGGGAGATTTCCAACACAATGGAAGCTCGCGCGACGCTAACAGCCAGCATGATAACAACCAGCCTGAATACAAGGTGAGAACATGGGGGCATCTTCAGTAGACAGTTGTTAAAGTGGTAAATCTCAGTGCGCTAATCAAAATGCGGAATGCTAAAGCTAGCACCCAGCTAGATAGTTGCTATGTACAGAAAGCCCAAGCTGCTACCTACTTTTACATTTTCACAGAATCACAACAATATGAAATTATAAAAATGCTAATAGCTAGCATAATAGCAACCCGCCTAGATTTACTGTGACAACAAGTGTAAAATATTCAATAGACAGTTGCTAAAGTGCTAAATCCCAATGTGATATGCAAAATGCTGAAATGCTAACACTAACAGCTAGAAAGATAGGTCTATGTACAGAAGGTACTAAGTGCTACCTATTTACATCTTGGGAGAATGAACTGGAAATGCTAACTATGCTAATAGCTATCATAATAGCACCCTGCCTGGACATACTGTGATAACATTCATCAAATATTTGAATTTACACTTGCTACAGTGCTAAATGTCCATGTCATATGCAAAATGCTAAAATGCTAAAGCCAGGTGCTATGTAGAGACAGTCCTAGCAGCTGGCTACCTACATTTTGGGAGAATCACAACAAAATGGAAACACTGATACTGAAGAACTAGCATGCTGACAGCTAATAATGCTAACAACTGGCACGGCCCGCAGGTCGAATAACATTTTCCTACATTTTGGCTTCCTGTGTCGCTATTATTTTGGCGGCATGAAAGGCGGGGCTTTATGCTTTGGGATAAAACGGCCGCTAATGGCGGAGACTTACCATACAAATAACAATCTACGTACGCCACAATAAAACGCGGCGCTGACCGCTTGGCTTGCTTTCCAATTCTCTGTGACGCGTCGCCGACGTCGAGGGCAAACCTTTTGATTATTCACAGACGGCGACGCCGCCATCCATCATGCGAGCGCCGCTAATCTGAAGGATTACACGCTTTCTGCAAAATGTGAGCCTGGAAAACTAATATTCCTCACGCGACCACGTCATCGATCACAAACCCCAAACTAAAGCCGCTCGAGGCGACAAGAACGCCAAACGAAGAATCTGCATGCCGAAATACACATCCCAGTAATCAGATTACACTGTAATCCTACGGAAGTAATCAGCACTTTCTTTTTTTTTTAGCTGGGATCGTTCTAAGAGTACGAGGAACGAGAGAAGAACATGACAGAAACATGAGGCATGCAAAGGTGCGTGAGAATGTATGAGAAGCATGAAAAGGAGATTAGAGAAATGTATGGAGAAGAAAGTAGATAAAACATGAGGAGGAACATAAGGATTGAGAGGAATAAGAGAAGCAGGGAACACGTGAGGAACGTGACAGGGATGGGAGGAACATCAGGGGACCACAAGGGGGAAAAGTCAGGTGGCATGAGAATTATATGAGACAAACGGGAGGAGCATGAAAAAGGATGAAATGCCTGTGAGGAACATGAGAGAAGCATAATGTGAGAAAAAAATGAGAAGAACGTGAAGAGAAACAAGAGAGGAATATGAACGGGAAAAAACATCAAGAATGATGAGAGGGAGACATGAGAGGACCATGAGAATGTGAAAAGGACATGAGAAAAACAATATGGTACAATATAATATGAGCCAATTATAAGAAATGAGAGGAGCCCCCGAGCAGGAGAGAGAGATAAGAGGACCATTAGAATGTGAATAAATGGTGATATAAGAAAAAGTTGATAGCGATCCATGAGAAGAATATAGATGAAACAAAAGAAACATGAGGAGGAAGATAGGGAAAAATAAGAATTGAGAGGAATTCAGAAGTATGTGAGAACAATGAGAAACAAGAGAGGAACAGGGGAAAGTAGAGGGGCATGGGAAATACATGAGACAAATGAAAAAACCATGAGAAGGCTGAATGACCTGTGAGGAAGATGAGATAAATGAGAGAAGCATGAGACAATGCTAAGATGATGTCAGAAGAAAATTAGAAGAACATGGGTAGAAACAAGAGAAGGTCATCCTTCAAGCCACAATCATTTGATATCAGAGAAAAGAATATGAGGAACTATGAGAAATGAGAAAAAAATGAGAAAAAAGAATATGAGGAACTGTGAGAAATGAGAAAAGAACATGAGAAGTAAGAATATGAGGAACTATGAGAAATGAGAAAAGAACATGAGAAGTAAGAATATGAGGAACTATGAGAAATGGGAAAAAATATGAGAGGATGAACAGAGAGTGAGATTATATTCAAAAGAAATGTGAAGGGGACATGAGAAAAGCAAGAGGGACCTGGGCATGAGAAGCATGAGAAGGAGATCAGAGAAAGGTTAGAGAAGCATGAGATGGACATAGATGAAACAAAAGAACTGCAGGAAGAACGGAGGACCATGAGGACAGGGACATGAGAGATACAGTACATGAGGAAAATAGTGGATAGATGAGAGGACCATAAGATGGACAAAACTCATGTGAGGAACATGAGGAAAGCATGAGACAATGCCAAGATAGAAGACAATGTGAGAAGAAAAGGTCATGGGAGAAATGAAAAGATCGGAACCAAAGTCAAAGTCAGTGAGATGATAAGTTGAAAATGATAAATGATAAAAAGTTCGTGGCTGACAATGAACTGTCAGAGAAGGAGAAGAAGAAGAGCTAGCAAGTTCCATGAGCACACAGCCCGTCGGTGGTCCAAAGAACCTCAGGGGAGGCTTTAGCAGTGCATCATCATCTTAATATTTCATGAGAGACCTCATGTTTTATTGAGCACGGCGCCACCGCTGGAGTGAACGTCAGGCTCTCTAAGCACCTTCATGGTGGACTTCATCATCTCACACCTTCACTCCAGAACATCCTGCTAGCTCTTTTGTCTGCCTGGAGGCGTCGCTGCTCCCCATAGCGCCCTCTTAGGGCCTGATGAGAAATGACTCCTCCCACCACTAAGTCCACCGGTCATTTGCTTAATCCATCGGTGACCTTAATGTTTGGAGATTCTTCTTCTTCTTTAGCCTGCATCTCCTCACACACACACACACACTCCTGGGATGGCACATTTATTCTCTCTAACTTGGCCCTTGATCACTGTAATCAAACATAGGCAGCATCAGCCTGAAGCTCCGTAATTATGGGCTGCCCGGGACTGCTGCACACACCCACGCACGCGCGCACACACACGCACACACAAACGCACACACAGTGTAGAGTACACTAATGAGTCCGATGAGACTGAGGAGGAAAACGGAGCTGAGATCTTGTGCGCGCCGGCGAGAGCGGAGGTGAGAGGAAGCGGGGCGGGCGGAAAGGAGGGTGAAGTGACGCCAGCGACGGCGGTGGGCGGCGGGTTGCCAGGGCTCTGGTGGAGATGTTGGCAGCTGTAACCATGGCAACAAGCTCCCACGGCGCACATGAGAGGCGCAGCCTGTCAGCGCTCCGGAACAACATTCCTTTATTTGACTTGTTTTAGGCGTACATCCCACAGCTGCCCATCATTACGTAAAACACACTTCCGCCATCTTAGCGGGGCTGCTGGTGGGGGCCGCCAAAATAACACATTTTGGTACCTTTAAGGCCCCCACCCCCCCCATCACACGCACAAGAACAAAAATAATAGGCGGTGGAAAACACAAAATCTATTAGTGTCAGCGAGCCGCTAAAGTTCTACACCATGACGCAAGAAACTGTCGGCGGGGCAACTTTTCCCCAAGTTTTACAGCTTTGGAGTGGCGAGCGGCGGGGCGGGACTTGCAAATGTAGCATTTGGGGTGCACACCCATAGCCCGGATTGGTGACTGACGACTGAACCGCTCCGGACTACACTGACGGTAGGACCTTGTTCTGCTGCTCGTACGCCGAGCAGGATGGAGGGAGCCCTTCGACAAGGACGCCACGAAGCTTGGACTTCGCGTCTGCCGAGTTTGTGTGTGTCACCATCAAATATCCCGCTCGGTAGCTTTCCGCCACGTCGACCAGGCCAACCTCTGGGGGTGGTTGTAAAAGGGACAGGGGGTGATAATGTGGTCTGCCTGCAGTCTGGTCAGGCTCCCCGCACTCACATGCAGCTTGGTCTGGCAGGCGCCACTTCCTCGGCGATGCTTTGAAGCGTCCGATCCCAGTTCAGCAGGGTCCACTGACGACGGGGCAGGTCATCTACTTTGATGCTGACTCCTGGGTCCGAGATGTAGCGATGGACCCTGCCGACTCCCACTCCTGTTTCCAGGATGCTGCTAGCCACATATCAGTCAACAGGTTGCCAGGGATGGGACTAAGCAGCTCCTTCGCCGCCTTGTTGTAAGGAAGGTGTGATCGGAGTCCGCTTGGGGGCGACACCGTCACGGTAGTGTTGTGCAGAATGTGCCAGTCGTGTCTCAGGACCTTCCTGGCTAGTGCAAGGGCAGCGGCGTCCGATCGAACGCCGGGGGTCACCAACACAGGAAAGATACTGACTGAGGTAAACAGACGGCAAGGACTTGCTGCTACGGTCATGAGATGCTGGGAGACCGAGTCACATCTCCCACCGCCCGCACAAAACTACTCCGGATCTCTCTGGAGGACCATGGCTTTCCAGGTCCACGGCTTCAAGTCCCGTGCCATCAGAACCATCAACAATACAACCACATCTTCAACATAAAGCTGACTTGTGTCAGAGAACCAGGTCCTTGCCCAGCATTTTGTTCTCTGGCTCAGCTCCCTCCGCCTGACTCGTTGTCCGCCCCACCAAAGCCATCATGGAGTTTCATTCATCCACAGCCGGTTGTAGACATCCTCACGGCCTGACATTGTAGCTCTCCAGCTGGCTGTAGGAGAGCCCCATGCTTGTTGTTCAGCAGTGTGCCTCGGGCCACCGGCAAATGAGCTGCGGGCCGTGGATGGCCCCTGGGCCGCACTTTGGGCACCACTGCTTTTATGTGTTTTTGTCGTCTGCGTCAAACCACAACTCTATTTGGCTTGATGGTTTCGCGGGGGAGCGTTGTTTTTGTTGAGGTGCGAGGGGAGCGCCGTTGCGTTGCAACCATCTGTGTTGCTGCAGCCGGGGGATTTTTTGGGCAGGCGCACATCCGGCAACGCTTGCTGCTTCGCAGGGCGAGTGTGTGGTGTGCGCGTACACCTCGAGGCGCATTCAGGGCTCAACATGTGTGCCTGTTGAGCACTCTCCGGGAGGCGAGGGCACGGATTCTTCCGGGATGAGCAGGTTGGAGACCCCGGTAGTAGCGGTAGAAGAAGTAGTAGTATTCGTATCTAGTATCTGTGCATCCACGCGTTCAAGGTGTTTTTCCTTTGACTTTTGCCGGGAACAGGGCATGGAAGGTACTAAATCGCTCGGGGGGGTTGTATCTGCTGAAGGTGTACGTCCACAGGAGAACAAGAACCTCCCGAGCCTGCAAAGTCGGAAAGCACGTCATCAACGATGCCTGCTATTTGGAGGTGGGGGGGTGGGGGGCTGGGGCGAGCAAGCAGGCTATGAGAGCGCTTGATTGCGATTGTTTAAATTTAACACAAAGAAAGAAAACCGGCATGGTGGACTTACTGGGCTCGCTGACTGGGCTCCCCGGGGGGGTGAGTGGCACAAAACGTGTGCCTCTCTTAAATCAGTAAAAATACATAATAATTGTGGAGAGGCATTCACAGAAAATTGTGCAGAAGCTATTTGTTCCTCTACTTCCTCATGTCTTGTCCAATTTAACTCCTCATTTCTTAACACACCAAGCCGGCGCCAAAATGTTCACCTCGGACAATGTTTCAGTTTGTCTGGTAGAGCGGCGCCTCTTAATGTCATTAATCCATTCCAGAAGGCTCGACTCAAACCAAAACGGACTCTAACCAAAGCACATTTCCCCATAGAAAATCATGTAAATCCAATTCCAGACACCCCCAAATGTTAACACAAAACACATTTTGTAGACTGTAATGATGGTTTGACATGCAGAAAAGGCTGCAAAAATGATTGGAAAAACACAAAAGAATGGTCTGCCCTGCGATGAACTGGCGACCAGTCCAGTGCCCCGCCTCTCCCTAATGAGGATAAGCGGTATAGAAAGTGGATGGATGCATGGATGGATGGAACGCTGAACATTTAACTTGACTTGAACGTTGGAAAACAAACACATCATCGCATTATGAAAACATCATTTAACAAAATAACACATTTGCTAAAATGTGAAATGAGACTCGCAGAAACAGCGAGCGTCACCCCCGATGCGCCGCCGGCTTGATAGACTATTACGTGGCGGCACGCGGGGTAGATGTGTGTCCGTCACATTGACATACCTCCCAAGTGACAGCGCTCTTCTCTTTGAGTCGTAAACTTCAGAGCTTTTGTGTTTGTCTTGTTCTGTTGTCCATCTACAGATGTGACATAAACCAGCGCCGTTGCTCTGAGATGCCCCACAATGCACTGCACCGTCACATGCAAGTATCGGAGGTCTCGACTCTTGCCCGGGACCCAAGGTGGCGGCGTAAACACACCGGACGGGATTTGGGACGCCAAAGCCAAGGGAGAATTTTAGCAAAACTTACGGATGTTAACTGAAAAACGTGCTAACCGGGGCGGATGTTAACCGAGGTGCCATTGTATTTTTTTTTTTTCCCCATTTTGCATATTTTTAAATTTAAATTTAAATTTTTTGTAATACACACTCAAGAGCCGGCCGGGACAGGCGGATCGGTGAGTTGTGGTGAAGAGAGAGCTGATCCAAAAGGCAAAGCTCTGAATTTACCGGTGGATCTACGTTCCTACCCTCACCTATGCTCATGAGCTTTGGGTAGTGACTAAAAGGACAAGATGGCGGGTACAAGCGGCCGAAATGAGTTTCCCCCGCAGGGTGGCTGGTCCCTTAGAGATAGGGTGAGAAGCACTGTCATCCAGGAGAGACTCGGAGTAGAACCGCTGCTCCTCCGCATTGAGAGGACTCAGATGAGGTGGCTCGGACATCTGGTTAGGATGCCTCCCTGGGGAGGTGTTCGGAGCACGTCCCACCAGTAGGAGGCCTCCAGGAAGACCCAGGATACATTGGAGCGACTATGTCTCTCAACGGGTCTGGGAACGCCTCAGGATCCGGCGGGAGGAGCTGGATTGGGGAAAGGGAAGTCTGGACTTTACTGCCTAGGCTGCTGCCCTTGTGACCCGGCCTCGGATGAGCGGAAGGAAATGGATGGATGGCAAATGTTGGTTAACTCACGCAGTGTTTCAGCAGTCTGCAAGGCGCGTGCCATTCTGACGCAAATTGGGTGAAATTGTGGTGTAAATTTTCGACTTCAACCAAAAAGCATGCTAACCCAGGCGTGCGCTAACCAAGGTTCCGCTACATTGCGTTCGGTGGCCTCCACCCTTCTGTAAAGATGCACATTCTATGAGCACCACTGTCACAAGTAGAGGCTCAGTGGTTGCAAATGGTCACTCCCTGACACCCAAAGAGCTGGACGACGACTCGACAGCTCGGGATTTTATCTCATGGGGTGGCGCTGCAGGTCGGGACCCGGTATTTGAAACAGGAAGCAGCCCGCCAGCTGACAAGAGGCTGCTGCGGAAGAATTCCAGTCAAGGTTTGGATGTTGGAATGGCGACAAGTGTGGGAATTACAGATTGCGGCGCACGGACGCAAAGCCGTAAAGTGGTTTTGTGAGCGGCGGCAGTCAAGGCTGAGCTCATTAGGACAGGCCCGCCATCACGCACACACACACACACACACACACACACAGGGCGAGTGTTTTGGCATTAAAGAAGCAGAGAAAGGAGACAATGTACAAGGAGCGAGCAAGGAATGAAGGACAGAAGGATCACGTGGATGACAGAGAGAGAGCGAGCGAGCGAGCACGGGATGCAAAGATTCGGCCGTGTTGGAAACAATGAGGGGGAGACAAAGCAGGTGGTCCTGGTAATTGCCTGGGGAATATAATGAATGAGCCACCGTGCGTCTGACGGAATAGGAAATCGTCTCTATCTCCTCATTCCGCTCGCCGGCTCTCTCAAACGCCCCCGCCCCCCACCCCTCCCTCTCATTATCTGCCGCCTGCGCTCACAACTACCCGCTCACCCTTCTAAACGTATCTCATAACCCCATCTCTGCTTTCCCACCAACATTTTCCCCGTGCTGAAAAACTGCAGCACGGATCCATGAACACAACGCATGCTACACGGCAAGCCCGGACACGTGTTGCGATTTTTAATGTGCGAGGCCAACCTCTCAATTTTTAAAAACAGTAAAAACAACAAAAAAAAGCATCTAGTGACAAATACAGCGACTTTTCCTTTTGTCTTGTTGGATACTTTTGCAGACAGTGACATGAAAGCACATACTGCTCTGCTCCACGAGCGGCAGGTGCTAGTCTAAAAGCACTCACGGCCGGCTTGTCCTGCTTGTGAGATTTAAAAAAGAGAGATGCCACAATGACGTGTGTAATGGCGATTCATGCAAATTAGACAATGACGCCATCTTGTACCCGCCCACCACCACCCCAAACAGATATATACACATACATATACCCATCCCTAATAAGAAAGGGTGTAAGTGAGAAATAGTTATTAGAAAAACACATCTGATGGAGAATTGTGTATCATAATGTTTTTTGCATCTCGCAAAGATGTAGCCACTGACCTCTCGGTGACCTGACACATCCCTGCTCCGAGTTAGCATCACGTAGCCGCCCTGCCGCCTTCCTGAAGGGAATGGAAAGAAGACGGGACACAAACATGAGGACCGAGAGTGACGTGGGCTCCCACGTGGATGCAAAAGTTGAGGAAAAATCTCATGTTTGGAATACGAAGTAGGAGTAAACACACACAGCTTGACGGTGAGAGAGAAGAAGAGTCATGCTTTATGAACGTCCCTTTACATGAAGCTCCGACCACATAACATCGCCTCGGATCATCGGATCTCCATCACATCGGAGTCACAGAAATGAGCACCGTGGATGTTCGGGAATTTGCCATTCAGCAGTTGGCTGATTTTTGGTTTAAAAATGTATGTTTGCATGTACATTTTTTTCTTCAGCAAAAATAAACTTGTGACTTTTTAAAATTATTTTTCCTTATAATATTACAATGTTCTTTAAGACTACAACTGTTTCTTGTCAACTTTGGACTTTTTTCTTGCAAAGTTGTTGCTCTTTTTTCCATTTCTGCTGTTTTCTTCACTTAGATTTTTAGAATGTGCCAATGAAAACAAAGCCCTGGACCACACGTGGCCCCCGGCCCGCACTTTGGACTCTGTATACTCTCAGCTGTATATTTGATACTTTTTATTAATAAGTGTTATTTAGGCATTTTGAGGAAATACACAGGCTGCACGGTGGCGGAGTGGGTAGCATGTTGGCCTCACAGTCTGGAGGTTCTGAATTCGAATCTCCGTTGGGCATCTCTGTGTGGAGTTTGCATGTTCTAACCGTGCGTGTTTGGGTTTTTTCCGGATACTCCGGTTTCCTCGCACATTCCAAACACATGCATTCATTGGCCGCTCTAAATTGTCCATTAGAGTGTGAATGTTTGTTTGTCTATTTGTGCCCTGCGATTGGCTGGCGACCAGTCCAGGGTGTACCCCGCCTCCCACCCAAAGTCAGCTGGGATAGGCTCCAGCATCCCCGCCCCCCTAATGAGGATAGAAAATGAATAGGCAATAAACCTAAATTGGTTTGCGAGTGAACAACGGCTATTAAAGAGAGATAAGTGGAGGGTTGTGGAGTTGAATATAATGTAAGAATTGCAGCACTCACAAATGTTGGAGAACGTCCACATCCGGCAAGCAGGAGGGTTTGGAGGGGGAGGAGTGAGCCGGCATTTTTATGGGCATACCCGTGACTTAGTTTTTGCTATTCTCGGTGCGAAACCCCAGCCAAAAGCAGGGATCTACTGTTTTTGCAAACATCTCAATTAAATCCAATCATTTGGGATGACATAATCAGCAACAAATATCGGAAAAGCAAAAAAAAAAGTCAACATGGCCAAACACTCTCGCCGGTAGGTCTGCGCTGTGATGGCGAGGCAGCAGCAAACATGGCCGCAGGCAGTCGGGATCAGCGGCGCTCCGAGCGGACCGCTCTCAGACAGGAGCAATATGTTACATGTGGCGTTTGAACGGCTGCTCCCTCCTCTCTCCACGTTTTTTTGGAAAGGAAATATGTCACCTGGCAGAGGGAACTGGAAATTCTCCGGTCAAGGCCGGGTTTTTCTCTGATGATGGCCAGCCAGGGACATACCGAGGGGCTGGGTTCCAGTGGCAGCAGGTTAGAGGAAAGGAAGGAAGCGAGGGATCGGGAGAGGAGACAGCTCGTGTCATTCCGACTATTCAGAGCCATTTGATTACACGGGAAGAATGAAAGAATCTTTTCAAGTACCTCCAAACCATCCTTTCGTCCCCCTCCCCTGCTCCATCCCCCCACACACTAACAGATAAACATCCAATCAGAGGGAAGCGTGCAACGGGAGCAGAATAAAAGCGTTCAATCACACCCCCAGCAGTTCAAAGACGGGATCGGGTAGCAGGATAGGGGGCGAGGGTCTTGATGGGGGTGGGGTTGGCAGGCGGTGGGTGCTGAGGGGCACGGTTAAGGTGACGCTAAAAACACAACACGGCTTCCGTTGGTTGAAGATGTTTCACCTTTCATCCAAAAGGCTTCGTCACTTCTTCACGTTTTGGGGTGGAGTCTCAGGTGGGGGGGTCCTTTGGGGGTGCGCATTGGCCGCTCTTCCCAAGGAAGGAGACAATCTTTGGGGGAACGATGTCAGGATGATCGGTGATGGCGCAAACCTCATCCTCTGTTTAGGAAGTCTGTCAGGTTTGAGCAGCCATCCTCCCTAACCACAATCTGGGCATTGCTGCCCCTTCTTTGTGAGATGCAAAGGACTTGCTGAGAAACTGCTCTCCTATGTTGAGCCATGAATTTGTGCAGTGTGGACTCCTTGGAGAGACCAAGGTGGGACTCTACACTGCACTGCAGAAACAACATGGCTGACTTTGTATCTTGGGATTTTGTCTTTCAGGTGAACCAGGTTTCGTCTGGGGGTGTTCGCGGCTTTGAAATGCACCATCATGGTTTGGGCTTGCTTGGTCTCTCCAAGGTACGAGTCTACACTGCACGACAGAAACAACATTGCTGACTTTGTATCTTGGGATTTTGTCTTTCAGGTGAACCAGGTTTCGTCTGGGGGTGTTCGCGGCTTTGAAATGCACCATCACAGTTTGGGCTTGCTTGGTCTCTCCAAGGTACGAGTCTACACTGCACGACAGAAACAACATTGCTGACTTTGTATCTTGGGATTTTGTCTTTCAGGTAAACCAGGTGTCGTCTGGGGGTGTTTGCGGCTTTGAAATGCATTCTCACGGTTTGGGCTTGCTTGGTCTCTCCAAGGTACGAGTCTACACGGCACGACAGAAACAACATTGCTGAGTTTGCTTTTTGGGATTTTGTCTTTGGGGTGAATTTAGATTTAGTGATGGTGTTGGTGGCTTTGAAATGGCTTTAATGTGCTGGGGGCGTGGCCAACATTCAAAGTCGTGGCTCCTCCTTCTCCGTAGCAACTGGCATCCCTGACATAGTGAAAGCAATTTTTCCATCTGGCAGCTCATTATTTCGTATTTTTTGGAGGACAAGCTGACTGTGCAGACGATTAGAAGCCCGCAGCGGCACAAGCAACTCACAGCAAACGCACAACAACAAACTACACAAACACTGATGACTGATGTTTCCATGCAACTCCACGCAACAGCCTTGTAATAAACTTGTCCGCATGTTTTGGCGTGCTGGGGTTCATCCTGGGGGGTGGGCAGAGGAGGTGGTGGGTCGTCAGGGTGTCTTGCTAACAAGGTTGTTAAAAAGCGCTAAGATGAAGACCGTGAGATGTCAGTCTAGATGTGACTCCGGTGGTCCTCGGTATTTTTAAACACACCACGTGACAACCCCCCCCCCCACCTGTGGCTTCCACAAATGAAGACAGCGATGTGATGGTAGGAAGGGGGTCCCTGCAGGGGTGCGAGGCAGGAGGTCGAGACAGAGACCTGGTTTTTCTAAATTGTATTTCTGCAGCCGACTTTATTGGTTCGCCACAGTCGCCCACAGCCGTGCACGTGTGATGTGCGAAAGGCTAACTCTTGGCGCGGGCGTCGTGAGGTGGGGGGGCTGTTGTGGTGGGCCATCAATTCATCTTCCGCCTCGACATGCGAGCATTTCCTTTTTCTGAACGTTCTTCTTCTTCTTCGTCCAGGATTTAATTAAAGCAGTAGGACTGATTCCCATCATCATCATCACCTCTTCTCTTCTTGTCCTCGGGAGGTTAATAGCGCACTAATCCAACCCCCTGCCCCCACTCCCGGAGCCCCCGGGCCCTTCCTCAATAATGCATGGATCAGATGAGTACACCTACGCTGCCATGGATGAAAAGTTCAAGGCCCACATTGATGGACACACCACTGTTATCCCCAACCACTCATTCTTTCTTCCCAACCATTCTATTTTTATTCCTGATGATTCCATCTTTATTCCTGATGATTCCATCGTCATTCCTGACCATTCCTTCTATATTCCCAACTTTTCTTTCTGTAATACCAACCATCCCTTCTTTATTCTTGACCATTCCTTCTATAATCCCAATTTTTCTTACTTTATTACCAACCATTCCATCTTTATTCCAGATGATTCCATCCTTATTCCTGACTATTTCTTATTTACTCCCAACAATTCTTTATTACCAAGTCTTCCTTTATTCCCAATTTCTCCTTCTTTATTACCAACCATTCCATCTTGTTTCCAGATGATTGTTTCTTTATTCCAAACGATTCCTTCTGTTTTAACGATTATTCCATATCTAAACCCAACAATTCCCTCAATATTCCAGATGATTTCGTCTTTATACTATTTCATCTATATTCCAGATTATTTCTTGTTTTCAGAATTATTCCATCTCTATTCCCGACGATTTTATTCCTGATCATTTTCCCCCAGTGTTCCTACTTTATTTCAAATGATTACTTTTTAAAAAATTACCATCGCATTTATATTTGGAGTGTGGAGTAAGAATCAGAAAATGAAAAAACGCGGACTGCGGAACAATGTGCCGAAATTAGACGTAAAGATTATTTGGATGACGACTAGCGATCATCCAAGTGATGGGAATCCAGCGAGTCTTTGTAATGTAAGTGTCCATGGAACGCTGCTGCATGCGGATGACAATGTGCTATTCAACGTGGAACATCTAATGACCTTTTCACCAATAGTGTGTGTGTGTGTGTGTGTGTGTAGCAGGTAGCCCACTCACCCTAATGAAGACAGCAGCGTTGACGGCAACTACCAATTAAAGTTGTCACGGTCGCAGCCATCCTGAGCATTGACGAGGCGCTTCCTTCTTTCCTTAAATTGCAATTACAGCCTGGTGGGCGTGGCCCGTACTCGCATGACCTCGCATGCTTTTCTCTTACTGCTTTATGTCTGTTACCGTGTGTGCGCGTGATGGCCGAACCAAGCCACCGATTAAACGTTAACGCCAGCGAGGACACGATGACACGTAGTTGAGGTTAAAGTCTTTGCCCTTTTTCCTGTCACTCACGACTAAACCTTAGTTTTTATTATTTCACCTAAACTGCCCTTCCTTTCACTTCAACTTAGTGCTGAAATGATTAGAAGGTAATATACAGTATAACAACTGAAGTAAGACGCCTGGTTATGTTTAAAATCACCGCCAGAAACCAAAATGGATGACTTCCTGTTTGTTTTCGAATAAGTGTTCCAGACTTTTTCGCAAGTCTTGTCAGGGTAGAAGTCTGGAAACTGGTGGCAAGGGATGCATTTTTCCTAAATGTAAAGGCGGCGCTACTGAGCAAGTTTGGAGGGGTTTTTGCCCTATCTGACGAGCTCGCCCTTAAAAATGCTGTTAAATTGTGAGTATAGATTGTAATATTATAAAACATTATAAAATAATTAAAAAGGTAATATTATAAAAAATAATAATAATGAGATGAAGCCATTTCAGTAGAAATTGCGTGTGAATGCTGGAAAGTACAATTGTCAAAATATCCTAGAACAGAGTTCATCGAACGCTTTACCATCTCAGTCATCCTACCACGCACACAATAATCAGAATGGTAAGTGAAATGTAAAATCCATTTCCATCAGTAGGAATTGAAAATTGTTCATTCGTTTCCAATGGGAAATGAAGAATTTCTGAATATTAGGGCCACGTGAAAAACAAAAACAAAGTAAAACTCATATGTTTACAAGAATAAAATGTGTTAGAAAAAAGAGAAGAAAAAAGTGTTAATATTAGGTGTGAGGGTGTCATACGTATGGAGGGAAAATATAGCGTAGTTCTTCAGGAAAGAACTTTCCTCCAGCTTCAAACAAGCTTTTATTTATAATAGACGGCAAAAAGAGCTATAGGGCACAAACAGGTTAGCGTTGGTTAGCATCATCTCACCTAGGCCTTCCGTACCTCGCCCCCTCCAAATAAGGCCCGCCTTTCCATAGCAAAGAGGTAAAGTTACAAGTTTTATTCTCATCTATATATGACCAATTTTCTCAAAAAAATACGACTTAATGATGAAATATCCAATAATTTTAATATATCGTCGTGCCTGAGACAGCTATAAGGACAGGGGACTTATGTGACCTTTGGCCTTGGTCAAAGGTATACTAACACTTTTGTTCTCATAAAATTAAAAAAAAAATTCTAATAAAATCAAGCTTTTTTCTCCTAAAATTGCAATTTCAATCTCAAAATTGTAATTTAAAAATATGTGTCCCTAATACTCTATCATAGAAAACACTGAATTTTGAAAAATGTGGGAATGTTACCATAATGCAGTGGTTCCCAAACTTTTTTTTTGCAGTGTCCCCCTTTTGGAGATAAAATGATTTTCAGCCCCCCGCCCCGCTCAAAGAATAGGGTAATAATGTAAAGTGTTTGTGGTAGGCCAAAACGCCATGCCCCCCAGCCTGAAACTCCTGCATTGGAAGATGTAAAAAGGTTTGTCACCAGTAGGAGGGTCCAAATTAAATTCCCATTTGTTTTCAATAGAAAAACTGTCACGGAAAAAATGAAATGACAGTAAATGTGGGAAATATTTTTGAAAAGTCCTGATGGATAAGAAATATTTTGACGCTGGGTTGGCTTGAATGGGATGAGGAATTGCGGCGGAGAAAGCAAACATAAACTTAAGAATAGATGAAAAAATGGTGAAGAATTCACACATTGACTGCAGTGTGATCCCGGTACTAAATTCGTGGCGGTCCACTCCAGTCCTGTAGGATGACACTACACGCGTTACACTGCCCCTAGTGGCCAGCAATGGAAGTGAACAATAAGTCACTGTAGAGGCGACACAAAAACTGCACCTAAATTTCTTGTTTTCCTTAATGAGGTTTTGTATTGCTGTCATAAAAAAAGACATTTCCCATTTGGAGTCCTCATTCCACCTTCATGACGGCTTGTAAGCGAGACCACCACAAGGGGCGCTGCGACGGGCCCCCCAAGACCCAAACGGCAGCTGATCAGGAAGAGATTTAGCATCAACGTGGACCGGGAGACAATTGCAGGTTCGTGAGATCAGATGATGGGACAATCGGAACAATGTTGGCCGTGTGTGTGTGTGGTTTGGTCCAGCGGTTTCGTCAGGAAAGCAGGAGCCACTCGGGATAAACGGCGCCAATCAAGAGGATGTGGAGGTAATGAAGACTAAGGCGCTGAGAGGCAGACAGCTTTTAGGAGCGCTCAGCACTTCAGACCTGCTTGCTCGCTACGTATTTCACAGCTCGCCGGATTAGCCGGCCTAGTCTCTATGGAAACCTTGCCCGGCATCTCACACACACACACACACACACACACACACACACACACACACACGTCAGGAAGACTTTTACTTGCCTGAGAAAAGCAAAAGGACATAATTTAAGTGCTACTTGTGATTTCCCATTGGATGTGTTTAGGGACGGGGGTTGGGTTTCCGGTACCAAGGGTCCCATTGGCGTAGGAGTGAATTAAGAATGCATGGCGGTGCGGTCGTCCAGACCAGACGGTCACGGTAGGAAACATCCGACAGTGTGGCTCTTGGGAGTAGTGTGCTTTGGTTCATGCCGCCTGCAGGGGATCAGAAGCAGCCAATCAGAACCATTCCACATCATTGATCAGGGCCATCTCGCACAAGTGTCCAGGTTTTCCCGCTAATGCCACCGGGTCGGCCCGAGCCTTCGTTCCCGAGCTCGCTAAAGCCCTTCTTCTTCTTCTCCGCTGCATTTCATCACAAGCTATCTCTTTTCATTTTTCCAGCTCTGCGCTTTTCGCACTTATTGGCTACGCCTTGGCCAGGTGCGAGATAGGCCTCGGCGCCACGTCGCAGAAATGGACCCGGTCACACTGTTGGCCTGTGCTGAATGCTGATGGAAGAGTGAGTGTGTGTGTGGTGATACGTAACACAGGCGAGGTGACTGAGCAAATTAGACGAGCGGGAACATTAAGTGCTCTCGACTGGGTTGATGCGGCACACGGCGACACGGAGAGTCACATCATGGAACTCATCTTTTTCTTCCCCATTCTAACTTCAGTTCCTTCTGGATAAAGAAGAGGAAGGAAACAAGAAGAAAACATCACGCCTCGCTTTGAAATGATCTAGTAGTTTGTCAGCGTGAGGTAAATATACCTAAACGCTGGCAAACAAGACGTACTGGAAACAATATTCGGATAGATGATAGAAAATAGACGGTCCAAGATCCCGCCTCCCATCTGACTTTGACAAAAAGTTGGGGAAGCATCTCTGAAAAGAGAGACGGTGAGGTCTAAGACCACCTCCAACACGTGGTCCAAAAAGATCCAGATCTTAACTGTAACGGTGGTTCTTAACCTTGTTGGAGGTCCTGAACCCTCCCCGAAGCTTTCCTAATTTCTAATTCAAAACATAGGTTATACAAAAAGAAACGGCAAATCAGCTGCGCAAAAAATCGCTGCGTTCAAAGACCAACTTCTGCTAGTACAAGACAACAAAATATCATGAGAAAGTCGACTGGGACTGTGAACTCCAGTGTTTACTGGGGGAGTTTGCAGACGAGGTTCAAGCTTTAGGGATGAGACTCAGCACCTCCAAAGCCGAGGCCATGGTCCTCAGTTGGAAAAGGGTGGATTGGGGTCTCTGTATCGGGCCTTGTGGTGAGGAGAGCACTGAGCCAGAGGGCACAGTTTTTAATGTACCGGTCCATCTACGTTCCGAACCTCACCTGTGGTCATGAGCTTTGGCTTGTGACCAAAAAAACAAGATTGGGGCCGAAATGAGCTTCCCCCATAGGGTGGCTGGACTCACCCTTAGCGATTGGGTGCAGAGCTCAGGCATCTGGGAGGAGCTCAGAGTAGAGGTGCTGCTCCCCGACATTTAGAGGAGCCAGTTCAGGTGACTCGAGCATCTAGTCCGAGTGCCTCCTGCACGCCTCCCTGGAGAGGTGTTCCGAGCATGCCCAGCCAAGAGAAGGCCCCTTGGCAGACCTAGGACACACTGGAGGGACTATGTCTCACAGCTGGCCTGGGAACACCTTGGTGTCTTCCCGGTAGAACTGGAGAAGGTGGCTGGGGACTGGACAGTTTGGGCTTCCCTACTGAGACTGCTGCCCGGTGATCTGGACCCGGATAAGCCAAAGAATATGGAATGGAAGGTTGAGTGTGGTGGTCACACCAGTCAAAATATTCTTATATTAAGTTGGCTTGTCATCGAAGCTCATTTCTGGTAACGTGACGGTGACAAAATGGAGAAGAGGCGTTGCCGTCATCAATGTCAGAAACAAGAGGTTTGCTTGTCCACACAGAAACAACACAGCAACGCTGCCAGGTTTTCCCATTCTGGAGGACATTTTCAAAAAAATGCTGTTTCGGGGGGCTGCATGGTGGCCTAGTGGTTAGCATGCTGGCCACACAGTCAAGAGATCTGCAATCTCCATTGGGCATCTCCGTGTGGGTTTTCTCCGGGTGCCCCGGATTTCCAAAACGATGCATGTTAGGGTAACTGGTGACTCCAAAGCGTCTATAGATATGAATGTGAGTGTGAAGGGTTGTCTGTAGGTGGTCATTATGTGCGACTGTCTGGCAACCGGTCCAGGGTGCAACGTCTCTGGCCCAAAATCATACCCCTGCCACCCTTGTGAGGATGAGCGGCATAGAAAACGGATGGACGGATGGTTTGGGGGCACCCATCCATGTGGATGACCGGCTGAAACAATAAAACACTGAAAACATTTCCGTGTGTTTCCAGTCTTGGCTGAAACCAGATCAACTCACCCACAAAACACTTCAGGGGAAGTTTCCTGATCATTAGGGCCGCCTCCACAAAAAGTTCATGCAGAAACCTTAGAACCTCATAAGATCTAATAGTCACCTCGTTTCACTGAAACAGTGACACTGTCAGTTTCTGTTCTTTTCCAAAGAGGAAGGTTTGCTTACATGTCTTCTAGACACTATCCCACCATAGCGACAAGGCTGCGAAGCATTATACATGCTATATCATCGTCTTTTCTGCAGAATGGGCACATCTGGGTTTTGTTTGCCGCGTTTTTGTGGCATTTGTCTGGTTTGCCATTGGTGCAGTGGGGCTTTGAAGGCGTTCGTCAGCATTCAAGGAAAACAAGGAGACGTGTTGATGCAAGCGACTTGAGTTGAAGTCATTATTTAGTTGGGCTGGGATTGAAGGATTCTGGGGTTCAAGCCGTGTTCGGCTGTTAGCGTTCAAACGGTCCATTTAGTCGCCTTCAATGCTTCACCTTCAGATGTGCACGGCGTCCCCCCCGCCCCCGGAGCTAAAATCCACACCCGGCTCCCACTTGTTTATTCTTGCATCATCGCCACCGCAAATTGCTTTTGCAAATGGCGGCGCTCCCTCGCTCCCCGCGGTAAATACAATGTCAATGACGGTGTTAATAATCCTTTTGTTGCTTGACCAAGAGCTCTCCGACGCCGCCTGTTTCCTTGATTCAATTACCGCGCTTAGGGGAGGGCGGGGGATGCAGGCGGCCCCCGGGGGTCCCGGGTGTTAATGACATTCAAATTGATCACTGCCACATGTTGCCGCGCTCGGGCTCGTCTAATGAAAAGCTCCTACACGGCGGCCGGCGCTCGCTAAACAACGCCGGCCGCCTCTGCAAACACGATAAACGCGCACGCCGACACTCGTAACTTTCCCGGCCCAACTTTCCAGCAGTCGTTAGCAAGGAAGCGCTGGGAATATTCGAGTTCGCAGTAAGCAACTCTTGTCACTTTCATTAAAGCTAATGGCCCCCCGGCTCCCCCACAGGAAATCACCGTAAAACCAAACGCTTGCCAAATTCAATTGGCGTCTAACTGACTGGCGTTAACGGCCAATCAGCAAAGTGACCACGCTTGCAACGTGCGGCGGCCTTTTAATTAGGTCACCAGCGCGGGTGCTTTGGTACGTTTGCTCGCCAAAACACTCCAAAGCGTAACACCGCCCTCGAGGGGACCCTCAAAGCTTCTTTATGTGTCGAGTCCGCACTGATGGCCAAACAGCGATTCCATCCATTCCTCCAGCGAGAGATGAGCGAGTCCTCACCGAGGGGGGGGCCCTGCCGTCACTCTTCATCGTCAAGCGTCCCTCGGCGGGCTTACGGACGAGAAGCGTTTCCGGCGGACGACACGAGAGCGCCTCCCTTTTAATGAAACGGCGTTCCGGCCGGCGCGGCGCGGGCAATCAGGCGGGCGTCATGTGACATGAGCGATGGCGGTGCCGCCTCGTAAAGAGCCTTTACTTGAGGAGCCGCCGGGTGAGCGCAATATCATCACGTTTATGAGAAAATAATGATTTCTTCGCCGAATTTATGAGCATCAGCGAGGGCGGGGGGGTGGGGTGGGGGGTGTTAATGCAAGCGGGATCAGCATGAGGGAGGAAGAAGATGAGGAGGAAAAGCCGCACTTTAATTTGTTTTCCCCCTCCAGGGAGGGAAGAGACGTCTGCCATATCGGGCCGCGTAGTCCATCTTGTGAGCAAAGAACGGGCCAATTAGTCCACAGGAACAAAAGAATCAAAGCGGATCAATGAGCCCGATTCACTAGCTCACCGTCCACAACCCAGAGGGAGGCGGCTGGGGGGCGGGCGGGTCCGCGTTAAGCTGCCTGGAGAAGCGGGAATGCCATCATCGGGAAGCTGAGAGGCTCGGACAGGCAAAGGATTACATATACTGCAACAAAAACAGCAATACATAAAAACAAGAAAAGAATAAACAATAGAAAGATCAATAGAAAATACCAACACTTTAAAAGGGGGGTGGCCAAACGTGTAGTTCATCAAGATCCGCACCGGCAGCCCGATCGGAAAAGCCAGCATTCCGGTGACAAGAGTAAAGTCCAGAGATTACGAGAAAGGAGTTGGCGTGCAACGCCGTAATGGACGTAGTTGTAGTCCAGATACGGGGGAGAAAATACGTGGCTTTTTTCACATGACCACACAGAACATTAGGAGGAGCGATCCGGTCCTTTCAGTAACACAGAAACGGCAATATTTGGAGAAACAAACACACCGAAAAAGTCTTAATTCAGAGACAGAAACAGCGCGAATGGAAAACCCTCCGCCATTTTCAAACCGCAAAGTCAAAATGTTAGGAGGAATTCCAGAATAAAGTGATGCCATTATGAAAAATAGTTGAAGTAGTCAATAATCTCAACTAAGAAAGGCACAAATCAAATGTATTTTTGGCGGCAAATTCGTAATCATGCAAGAAAATGCACAAGGAAACAGAAAAGGTTCTTTCATTTTAGGAGAATCGAGTCAGACAAAAGTAAAAAGGAAAAGCTTACGAGGGCAAATCGTATCACTGCCGCAGAACGGAGTCAGAATATTAAGGAAAAATGCGTTTTCCAAAAGCAAAGTGTTTTGGAAAGTGAGTTGTGAAAAAGTCGAACATTATGGGAATAAAGTCTTAACCATGAGAAGAAAGCGGATCCAAAAATGAACAAGCAGCCCAGGTGGAAAAATCATCTAACTTTACAAGAATAAAGTGTTTTTATTCGCAATACGAGACAGAAATGAAAAAGAAATCAAATGAGGTTTGGGAAAAATGAGGCGAAAAGAAAGCAAAAAGCGTCACGACGAGGTTCTTCCGAGGCTGGACGTCCGGAGAAGATGAGCGGTGAAGCGCGGGGGCTCGGGCTGATTTGGCGCCAGGGCGCTTAAACGCCGCGTGATAATAACAATCATTTCTTCCGCCGCACTTGAAAACGTCTCATTAGGAATGATTGGCGCTTCAACGGCTTCCCGCAGAAAAGCGTCAATTAGACGCTGTCAGCAAACAAGCGGCGGCGTATCCATCACGCTGACCGACGTCCCGTGTTGACTGAGCGCTGACCCGGCCCGCGATCGCGCTCATTCATCAACGCCACGGCGGCGCCGAGGGAAGTCATTTCCGCGACGGCTCGGAGGCCTCGCCGCCGCCCTCACCTTCCGATCAGCACCTGTCCGACAGCGCGGCCTCTACGGGGTCCCGCCTCCTGAGCCGCGCCGCGGCGCGCATAAATCCATAAGCGGGGTTCTCCCCCCCCGCGGGGCCGACAGCAAAAACACAATAAAGTGCGCTCATCTTTTATGCATGAGCGTGTGTGTGCGTCTCCGTGGCGTATCAATCATCACGGGGACGCGGCAGGGCGCCGTTTCGGGCGGGGAAATAGACAAGCTTGTGCTACAAAGCAAAATGAAGTCGCCTTTACTCTCTCGTTGTTGTTTTTTCCACTTACCTACATTTCCAAGGGGTGCGCCCTCCCGAGCGCCCCCTATAGGCAGACCGAAACCAACATCAGGGAACGTCACGGCACGGACGAGTGCCAGAGGGCGATGGTACCGTACCCGGTGGAACGTACGGCTTCCCCTTTTCTGGGAAGACATAGTCTAGGAGCCGCCAATGAGGGACGGGTCAAGGCGACTTTTTATTTCTAAAGTGCCGCAAGGCCTGCTGGGAAGCTGGAGGCACTCCCGGTGACACCGTAAGACCAAGACAAGCCCATGTTTGGAAGGACCGTTCATATTCTAAAGGTTATGAATAAATATTGAGAAGACAGCATCATTAGTGATACAGTAATTCATAATTGCTGTATGACTATATGCTGTTCATATTGCCCTGCGATTGGCTGGCGACCAGTCCAGGGTGTACCCCGCCTCTCGCCCACAGTCTGCTGGGATAGGCTCCAGCATCCCCGTGACCCTAATGAGGATAAGCGGTATAGAAAATGGATGGATGGATGGAATAATTCATAATTTAACCAAGTCAATCAGGTATCCTTATTTGGAATACTTTCATAGTTGAAGAAAACCAGTTTAAAAAAACCTGCTTACGTTTCTGTAACATTATGAGAGCCATCAAAACATGATAACATTATGACCCCCCTATAGTCGCTTTACACTCCAATACCTAATATAGCAGACAAAAGAAAAAGGCATAAAAAACCTGTGTACAACCTTTCAAACACACCTTCTAACATTATTAGAGCTCTCTTGACACAAAATAATACCCCTAAAGTCAGCTTACACTCCTACGACTCACTGTTTACAACCTTCTAATTATGGTTTTTGACATTATTAGAGCCCTCTAGACATGAAATAACACCCCTTTGCAGTCCTACTACCCAATATAGCAAACATAATAGGAGAAAATAAGACATATTACACATAGAATTCACTTTTTTTACATTATTAGAGCCCTCTAGACATGAACTAACACCCTTACAGTGATCTTTACACACTTATTACTCAATATAGTAGACACGATAAGGAAAAATAAGACCTATTACACATAGCATTCACTTTTTTAACATTATTAGAGCCTTCTAGACATGAACTAACACCCCTACAGTCACCTTTACACACTTATTACTCAATATAGTAGACACGATAAGGAAAAATAAGACCTATTACACATAGAATTCACTTTTTTAACATTATTAGAGCTCTCTAGACATGAACTAACACCCCTACAGTCACCTTTACACACTTATTACTCAATATAGTAGACACGATAAGGAAAAATAAGACCTATTACACATAGAATTCACTTTTTTAACATTATTAGAGCTCTCTAGACATGAACTAACACCCCTACAGTCACCTTTGCACTCCTACTACCCGATACAGTAGACGTAATAAGAGAAAAACAGACACACAATGTTGGCTATCGATGTAAGATTGCTGCCCAGTGGCCATCTTTCAATGTGCATGTGATGCCTTTGGTTTGTCTTTGTTTTCATTCAGCCCCTTTCATGCTGTAAATGCTCACGTTACGTGTTTGGGTCACCGAAGCTGTGAGCGTGGCGGACACGGTGAATATAGGACCGTGTGAAGTGTCCAGCATGCGCGCATGCATGCATGCATGGGCGGTTGTTGATGTGCAACAATCTTAGCAGAGTGTAAAAGCTTGCTGGTAAAAAAGTTCTTTCCCGCCGAGGCCTTCATTATTCCCATCGTCGCCCCCGCAGGTGACGGCGGCGCCGCCGTCACTCAATCACATGCGCCCCGAACGCTTTTAGCCAAATCACTTGTCACCTTTCGCCCGCAGCGGGAACGTCAGACCTGGCGACGCGCGGCCGCCGCGTTTAAAAGCCTCGGCGGCGGGAAGCGGGGGTCCACTTTGTCCCCGAGGTAATAACGGAGAAACATGAGTGACATTTCACTCCAACCTCCAGACGCACGAGAGGAGGACTCGCGCGTCACGTGACCGCCGAAGCTGCGGGTGCAATTCCCGGCGCCGGCGCTTTGGCCTATGTCACATGCAAAAAAAAAAGAAAAGTAGAAAAAAGCAACAATAAAAGGGGGAGAAAATCTGCAAAATTCTGACAAGAACGAAGTCAAAATATTAAGAGAATAACATCGTAATATTATGAGGAAAATTACAATTACAAATTAGATAATAAAACAACAAATAAAGTTAAACTGACATTGCAGAACAATGAATAATGTTCCGTGACTAAAGTAAAAATTCTTATGGGAATAATAATAATTAATAATTGCAGGAAGACTAAAAGTCAAAATAAAACAGCTGCAATATTAGGAAAATAAATTCAAATAATTACAAGAAAAAAGTCACACTCTGTAAATAAAACTCACTTTTTTTTTAGAATAAACTAAAAAAATATGAGGAAAAATAATTTGGTTTCAGTAGCATAAGTTGAAATATTATTGAAAAAAAGTGAGAGTGAGAAACAAAAATGAAAATATACAAATAGCTAATATAAAATAGTTTCAAGAATAAAGTCCAAATATTAAGATCTGCCATTTTTGGGAATAAAAAATAATGTCCCTTTAGCAGCTTGGAGTTGAAATGTTAGCGGAACAATATTTTGTACAAAGCGATGACGTCATGAGACACAAATTGTCATTTTGGGAAAATTCATTTGGGGAAAATATGCGGGGGGAAAGTTGATTGTAAAAACAACAAGGACGATGGAAAATCTGCAAAATAAAGTCAAAGCAATAAAACAACCAGATTGCAAAGTGGGAAGAAACGGAAATATTATGTGACATTACACACACGACACGTGCATACAAAAGCAACAGCTTAACGGCTGTAATGTTTCATAATAAAGTCCAGATATGATGAAAAAAGTCGATTAGAAAAGTGGCCTGAGCGGCGGGTGAACAACGGCAATGGAAGAGAACACACGTTGGTGCTGAGGCGGAGCAGAGCGTCCAAACGCGTATGAAACGATTAGGAGAAGAATGAAGAAGCAAAGCGTATTGTTTAAGCGTCTTCCTGGGGAGGATAAGTCATTAAAAACACAAAAGACTTTCTTCCCTGCGACAATGGATATTAATAACCTCCGCTCCGGCTCGCCGTGATGATGATTCCTATTTTAAGCCTGGCGCTCAAACAGCCGTGCGCGTTCCGAGCAGCATATTAATGTTTGCCCTCCTTCCTCTTCGCTACTTTTGCCATCAATTCTTCATCACAATGTCTCCATCTTCACGCCGAGGCCGTCAAATGTCAGGCGGGCGGCGGCGGGATGCTAATAAAGCTATGCAAATAGCAATTAGCTCAGCCAATAAGCTCCGAGTCAACAGCGGCCAGCTGCAGCCTCCCCGGGGTTAAAGTTCACGCCGGGACTGGAGGCAACGGCCGACATCGGAACGGCGGAATTCCATTATTCCCACTTTACTGGTGTCATCACAAAAGACCCGCGTTGGGGAAAAAGTTATGATGTTACAGGAATAAAGTAGAAATACTTTGGGAATCAAGTCATTATTACAAGGTAATGACATAATAAAAACGATCAAAGGATTCCCTTGCCGGAATCTGTCTATAGTATCCCAACTCTAGAAGAACCACTGCGTGGATGCTACGTTTTGTGCTCTTTTTGGCTGTATGTACAACCGAGAAACACTTTTTGCAATGATTTTGCAACAAAAAAGAGTTAGGGTTAGGACTCACTGCCCTGCGATTGGCTGGCGACCAGTCCAGGGTGTACCCCGCCTCGCGCCCAAAGCCAGCTGGGATAGGCTCCAGCATCCCCGCCACCCTAATGAGGATAAGCGGCATAGAAAATGGATGGATGGATGACTTGCAGGGAAAAAGGTGGACAATCAAAAACAGCAGAAATGGAAAAACATTACAAGACAAAAGTCAAAATATTGCAAGAAAATCGTGGCTTTCTAACAGGAACAAAGTGTTTTTCCCAAACCTGTAATATTATGAGGGTTAAGTTGACATATGTCACCTTAAAAATGCTGACACTATGAGAAAGCAAAATAAGGTTGTGATAAAGTCAGAATGTTACAAGAATAATAATGAGGAATAATTATAAGGAAAAAAAGTACTAGAGAAAAAAATTGCTGGGAACAAAGTCAAAATATTACTGTGGCATAAGGAAATTAATAATAATAATCTCACTTTGGTCCTTAAACGTTTTGTTGCTGTAATATTGGGAGAAATATTACAGCATTCATACTATGAGAAGCAAAACAAAATAAAGTTGCCTTTTGTGTCAAATGAGTGTCCGTACTGCGGGAATAAAGGAAGGATGAGGGAAGGTGAAATAGTTACAGCAGCGTTTTAGGAGAATAAAGTCCAAATATCAAGGGAAAAAAGTTACACTGCTCAGAGAATTCCAAACATGATCTGCTGTGGACCGGGTAGGACGGCTTTTTAGGCAGGGGAAGTAGGATGATTGCAAACAAAGCCGTACCGAAGAGGAGGATGAAGAGGAGGACGAGGCGTCAGGCGGCGGAGACAGGCGGCTGAATGGAGCCCAAGCAAGCGGGACGCCTGGATGGGAGGGGTGGCGGCGTTATTGTGAGAGCAGACAAGTGATGGCAGCATCCGGGCGCCATGTGTCACTTCGGAACAATCGGGAATGACGTCTCAGGTGCTGTGCGTGCGCACGTGTGTGTGTGTGTGTGTGTGTGTGCGTGGCGGAGCGTTCTTCATCCTCACACTGGAAGCTAGCTTTGGACATGTTCCATCTCCCGCTAATGATGTCATGTGACATCAAGCATCCGAAAAGCAGAGTACGGCAACCAAATGTTTCAACCTGTGAACTCATCCGCATGTGTGTGCGTGTGTGTGCGTGTGTGTGCGTGTGTGTGTGTGCGTGCGCGGCGTGGCCTGGGGCGAAGTCGATTAGACGTTAGCGCTGATCCCAAAGTGGGATTTCTGCCGGAGCACAATTATTGTTTTTATCTTTTATCAAGAAAGCACCGCAGATAGCCGGGATGCTTTCATTTGCTGAAGGTCGCTTTTCAAGGTCAGCAAAGCAATTTCAGCCCCCGCCCAAAAACATACAAATAAAAAAACGCCAGCGACAGGAAGCAGCCCAAGGCCTCGCTACTTGAACGTTTGACCCGACGGTCACTGACGACGTGTATGTTTGTTCACATGACTAACAGAAAGTACCCCCAGATCTGCTATTCTTCTTATTATTATTATTATGGGATGGATGGGAAAACTTTATAGTCTTATTAATTAGGGGATTGATTGCTAGAAAACCGGGAACACACGCACACATTTCCAGAACAGAAATTTAGCCAGCATGCCTTGCAGATTATACACAAGTAGGCATTTGTAGGCTTTTACCCAGTAAAGTAGGCATAATAATAAAAAATAAGACATATTGCTCGTAGAATACCTGTTTACAACATTCAAGATACAGTTTTTAACATTATTAAAGCCCTCTAGGCATGAAATAACACCCCTAGAATCACCTTTACACCACTACTACCCAGTAAAGTAGACATAATATGAGAGAATAAGACATACTAGGAGTAATAAAGCTGTTTGCAACCTTCAAAATGCGGTTTTTAACATTATTAAAGCCCTCTAGGCATGAAATAACACCCCTAGAGTCACCTTTACACCACTACTGAACACCACTACTAAAGCCCTCAAGACATGAAATAAATAGCCCCCTTCACACGCCTGTTACCCAATATAGGAGAAATAATGTGAGAACATAAGAAATATAAGACATAATAGTCGCGTAAACCATATGCTAGCGTTTGGGGAAGTTCCTTGTTGTTCTTGGTTTTACTTCCTGTTTCTGTACAGTACTTCCTGTGGTGGCTGAATGCGCCTATTGTATGCCTTGTATTTGTGTTTTACTTCATTGGGCCATTTTGTATGCAGATTTGCTTCAACATGCATACGTAGAAAGAGCAGGGGTGTACTTTTGCAAAGCGGCGTTCCACGTGTGTTACTTGCGTTGCTACTGTTTGCACCGTGAGTGATGTTTTGATGAGCTCCTGCAGTGTTGTGTCACGCGAGTATGCGTCTAAATATCACGGCAAACACACTACGCCTCCTCCAGCGTATGGATGTTATGTGGGGTCGGGCCAGGGACCTTTTGGGCCCGTCAGGGAACGGACTGTATAAATAGACATAAAGACCAATAAACATGTCCCAGGCAGATCGATCAGGTGAGGTGTTGTACAACACACTTCTAACACTATCAACTAGCGTGTGCAATGAACAAGTAAAGCGGCAACCTTTCAGCACCGGGCCGCTCGGGATCGTCCTGAGTTCCCCGTCCGGTCCGCTTGACGACGACGCCTGCTGAGGTAACATTTTTGTTGTTCTGTTTCCTCGCCGAGCTCGTTTACGCCTCATTTGCTCCCAGAACCAAATGACCCTCAAATTGCTGCCGCTCGTCTGCAAAAGAATTAGGAGCGGATCACAGAGGAAAGCGGAAAAGGAATGAAAGGCGACCTGGTGCTGGCTAATGACGTTAGACGGGCCGGTGTGTGTGTGTGTGTGTGTGTGTGTGTGTGTGTGTGTGTGTGATGGAAGAAGACAAAAGGTTGGAGAGAGAAGAAAGGAGCTGACAAGTTGAGAGAAGCACGACTGGCAGGAGGACAACATTTTCATCTTCTCTCCCCTCCTTCTTCGTCTCGTTGGGTTTTTTTTCGGAGACTTTTGTCGCCATGAGACGCTTCCCGTCTTTGGCAGCAGGCGCCACTCGCGGGGAGCGCGGCGTCCTTTGCGACCAAACCTTTCATTTCCGATGTCCTCGCCCGGGAAAAAAGGAAGGTTTTTTCCCAATGGGGTTTTTGTCCGGTTCTTTCTCTCCTCCCTCCGGCGTCCCCGTGAAGACGGTTATTCCCGCCGACAGTCGGAGTCGCCGCCTGGAAGCTAAAATCCCGGCAGGGTTGTCAAGTCAAGCAGACGTGGAATTTGTCTGCGGGTGGCCGATTCCATCGTCTGCGTTGACGTGAAGTCAGATTGACCGGCGGAGCGGATCCGGGCCGGTGAGGTGGTGTCGGGATATTGGTGATCCCCTTCCCACCGCTCCGAGGTGACAAGCACACCCTGTCGGGTGTCAAGGCCCATTAGAGGGTGACAAGGCGATGGCGCCAACGTAATGGAAAACCACAGGATGTTGAAAACACTGAAGTCACTCCTTGGAATCATCGTGGCTTTTTTCTTAGCACGGTCGAGTCCAGATCGCTTCCAGCATCCAAACTGGTACTGTGCCACTTTTGGGTACGCCATTGAGGGAACGTATACAAAAGATGCTAGCAGACAAGTAAACCTCATGCCCCGGATTGGCGCTATTCGGGTAGGAATGCTCAGGTAGGAGGCCCGATGTGTGCACGGGTGGACCAGTCAGGCTTCACTGGTGCCGTGACCCGGATCAGAGCGAGCTGCAGGGAGGTGAGCGTAACGAATGCCACCGGGGATGGCTGTGGTGCGAGTAAACCTCACACCCTGACACCTTACGGACCTGCGTTGGACCATTCTTCCGTGGAGCCCTTCTTCCGTCCCTGGGCGTGTGTGAGGGCAGACTAGTAGGTTACATTGGCGCCTTGACCCGGATGAGAGGGAGGTTTAGGGAGGTGGTGTATTGGAGGCCAGCAGGGACGGCTCTGGGAGTAAACCTCACACCCTGACACCTTACAGACCTGCGTTGGACCATAGGCTCTCATCCGAGGACCCTTTTTGAATCCGCGGCGTGTGGCCTGTATGAGAGTGAGGTTTTGGGGTACAGATGTAACAGGAGAGTAACAAGCGCCGCTAGGAATGGCTGGGCGAGTAAACCTCACTTCTTGACGCCTTAAAGACCTGCGTAGGACAGGATGAGCTTTCATCTGTGGACTGTTTTAGATCACCGGGTTTGCTCAAGGGTAGACAAGTGGAGGAGTTAAAGGTGGAGGCACAATGTCAATAATTATGATTTGCGCTGCCATATGGCCGGGACATGATTCAGTGTTGCTAATAAAGGCGGAAGAGGCTTGCTCTCCATAATACGGAAAGCCGGCTTGGAGCGCCGCTATTCCCCTCACAATGACTGGGAGTCGCGCTGTGAGTGATGCGGGACCGGGAAGCATGAATTACACACAAGGTGGCGGACGGGTGCTTGCATCGAGCCGGCCTGTCACCACAAAATTCCAGGCTGATAGAGAGGACGTCGGGCGTCACGCCGCGGCTCGACTCGCTTTGTAACCTTGTGGGGAGCGCGGGATGAGGCTGGGATCCGTCCGGTAGGGAAGTGTGTTTTCCCGACACGGATACGGCGAGGCCTTATCAAATCCATAATTCTCCCCGGGCGAGCGGACACATGGAGATGGAGAGCGACACCGGCCACTTGATGAAGTGAACATTCCTCCTCGCACTCTTCGTCTGCTTCAGGAGGGGGCGGAGAGATGACAAGGCGGGAATCACTTGAAGTCAAATCATCCGCTTGGCGCCACGACGCCCGCACCTCATTTGCATCAATGGAACCCATTGATTATTGCGCCGCAGAGTGCGAGCGCTATTCCCCTACTTCCCAGTAGGTTGTTGGCGGCCACTTAGGAGTATGGATCACATGTGCAAAAAGGTAAAAGGCCGCAGCCACGCAATCAATTATTTCTCAACGCTAATGGCTCGGCGAGGGTCCTCGACACGCCCACGCAGTCGATGCCGGCGCCGCATAATGGCCCACGCTGATTCTTCTTTGTCCCCCCCCCAAGAGTGACATTTAGAAAGACACAAAAGATCACTCTACTAGAAAGACGAACAACAAAAATTACATTTTATGGATAAGTCCCCAGCGTGGAGCAGCGTTTACGCTAACCACCGCAACAACACAGCGACTCAGTCATGCTTGGTCCCCACATCGGTTTCTTATACTTTCATTTGAGTGCACACTTCCTGCAAACAGGAAATAAAAGCTACTGCTAGCAACTATAATTTAAACGGCCATTTGGAGAGATGGACTTCCTGCCACTGACCAAAAAGAAGCAAACAAAGGAGCTGACAAAAGCTAATCACCACCCTTCCCGTGGAATCAGACGATCTTTGATGTTAACAAATGTCAAATGTCAACAATGAACTGGTACTCTGGCTCTCCGAAGTCGTGCCATGCGCTTGTGGAAGAGTTCCTTGGTCTCTCCGAGGTACGGGTCTATACAGCACTGCTGTGTTTCATCATCGGAGTAAACCAGCAATGTTCCTAACGCAGTGCTGCCCAGTGAGGAGCGCAAAGACCCCTACGTTGGAGAGACTACGTAACCCTTATACAAAGATACGGCACAAGGTGGGAGGGCAGTTTCTTTCGGCTCAGAGTCGGCAAGAAGAAGGGCAATGAGGGTCAAATCCTGGGTAGGGAGGCCCGCTGGGGTGACAACAACGTCCTAACTGCCTAGATATTGTCCTTACATCATCTGGCTCCGCGGTGAGAGTGGTCCCCAACGAGTCAGTGGCAGGAAGTCCACCTTTCCAAATGAGGCCTGCCTGTAACAAAACCCGGCCACTAACGAGCTGTGTTGCCACGAGGCGGGCCACTAAACACCTAAAAAAGAAGAAATGCATTTTGGATCGCTTCCATCCAACCTTTGCAGGTAAGTAAGAGCCACTCGCCTCATTTGTGTAATGATTGACTCTAATGTGATTTCTTTCTTTGCCGCCGTCGTGAGCAAATCACAGCTTAAAAGACCCCCCCCCCCCAGTGAAGTAGTGTTGGCAGCTGACAGCTACTTAGCCCCCTCCAATTAAGACTGGAGGTTAATTAAGAGAAACCACTCACAGCTTTAATAAGGTGATGCATTTGCCAAAGACCAGGTGTCCCTAATGTTGTGGCCAGGGTGCGTGTGACGAGCGCGCTGCGTGATGAAGGCACTTGAGCGCCAAGTTCCGACGCACGGCCAAAAGTGTTTTGTGCCTTCAAGCGCTTTCACTCCGCCGAGCACATCATTAGATTTCCAAGCTAGCGGTAATGGAAGACAAGCCGCCGCTCGCTCAAAGCGCGGCTAATAAACACAGCCTCAAAGCTGCACACTGCATTACATGCGAGGAGGGAAGGCTGGGGGCAGGCGTAGGGGGTGGGATGTATGACACCAACATCAGGACCAAAATAATAACAATAATAATAAATTGACTGTAAGATTGGAACACAGTACGATCCCTTATTCCTAAACACAATCTTTTGGTAGTTAGAGCAAACCAAACCTGTTTACTACCTTCTGATTATGTTTTTAACATTATGAGAGCCTTCACACTTATAGTCACCTTTACACTCAACCCGATAGAGTAGACATAATAATAGAAAATAAAACATCGCAGGCCTCACAAGCCTGTTATCGGCCTTCTGAATATGGTTTTTAACATCATTAGAACCCTGGAGAAATGGAATAACACCCCTATAGTCACCTTTACATTCTTATTACCCAATATAGTAGACAAAATAGTAGAAAAAAAAAACATCTCAGACATCAAAAACCTGTTATCGACCTCCTAAATATGGTTTTTAACATAATTAGAGCCCTCTAGACTTGAAATAACACCCCTACAGTCACCTTTACATTCATATTACCCAATATAGTAGACAAAATAGTAGAAAAAAACATCTCAGACATCAAAAACCTGTTATCGACCTTCTAAATATGGTTTTTAACATAATTAGAGCCCTCTAGACTTGAAATAACACCCCTACAGTCACCTTTACATTC
>QODF01000129.1:3015962-3061831 GCA_024372805.1 Oostethus manadensis
CGGACCCACAAACTTCATGGTTACTACCAGACCCAGAAACTTCATGGTTACTAGTAAATGAAACGGTAGAACCTGGACCCAGAAACTTCACGGTTACTAGTATATTAGTGGCAGTGAAATGAGGTAAAAATGAGATAAAAACACGATATGTGTCATACAGGGGTGTGCCGTCAAGGCCAGCAAGGTGTACCCTGCTGGCCTAACCACTACCGTAAAAACTGACCTACGATTACAACTTCAATTCTGGCATTTGTTCGGCAAAATGGCACAACTTTAACTATCTTCATTTAGTAAAATGGTGAGTCAGTGTCATTTTACCCTTATACGTACTTCCTCAATGATCATCAGAGAAGATCATGTCCCTCATACTGGGGGTTGTGTCAGGAAGGGCGTCCGACGTAAAGCTTTTGCCAAATTAAAACATGCGATCAAACAGAAGAAAACTGGTTTGCTGTGGCGACCCCTGAAAGGATAAGCAAGGATAAGGAAAAGAGAGAAGCGTGTTTCTTGACTGGACTGCTTCCAGTATTTGTATGTTAGATGTGTTTGTCCAATCAGATTTCAGCATCTACAGTATATGTTGCCATGGCAATGTAAACCGCCTAGGGCATTCAGAATCAGGAGCTCAATGTAATACAAAACAATAATGCATTTGTCAATGTCACATATGCATTATTGTTACTCATGGGAATTTCTCTTTAACCAATCAGACTTCAGATTCACCTCGCAGGGCCAGCTAGCAGGCGTAAAAGCATTTCCTTGGATTTAAAATGATAATCATTCTCTATTAAACTGGAAGGCTGGATGGACGGTGGACGCAGATGCTAAATTTGGGTCAAAGCAAAACATGAGAAATCTGGAAGTTGTGTCAGTCAGAGTTAAAAAGTGCTCCATCAAAGCGTCACGGCGCCGGCTGGTTTTTGGACATCCTTGAAAGAATCGCTCCTGCGCTAATGGCCCAGTTAAAGAAGCGATCTGAGCGGCGTTCCAGTAAACAATGCTGACGGCGGCCTTGTTTTAGCTCATTTCATCGCCTTTCAAAGTCTTGTCCTCATTATGTCAGCGGCGTGATGTAGCCGACAAGGCGAGCGAACAGAGACGCCGTGTCCCGTGGCGTTGGGAGACACAAAAGACTTCAATGCGAGCTCTAATTTGATGCTGCAATCGCTCCCACTACACACACACACACACACACACACGTTGCAGATGCCAACCCCCCGGGGGTGCTTCAGCGTGCATTTAAACATGCGACAGCGAGGAGGTTTCGTCACGTTCCGCCGCTCTCGTGTCCAACCTTCTCCATTCTGAATTCTCTGCTTTTCTGCAGACGCGCTAAGCTCCTGCAGATGTTGCTCAGCTTTTCTAAAGACCTTCTCGGCAGCCTGGGCGGAATATCCCAATACCTCCTCCTAATCCACTTTACCCGCTAATCCCTGCTCTGTAGACCTGTTGGCCGCCTCTGATAGCGCGTTGCTTCCTCCCCTCCGCCCGCTGACGTCCACCGGGGTCTTAGGGAGATCGCTATCGAGGAAAACCAGCAGAATTAGCCCGTGGACCGCTGGGAGGGATCTGGCCGCCACTTGATTTGCTGATTTAGACGGAGTGGAATCGATCCCAGGAACGCCTGGTGTCCGCCGGAGGCTTTTCGGAAGTGAATTAAGGTTTCTCCTTTCAGCGCCGACCCGATTTAAGCACCTGACAAAGGCGGGCTAGTCATGTGACTTGTCAGATACAAGAGCTTATTGACATACAATGAAACCCCTGGAGGCCCAAATTTGGCAAACATTTTCACTTTACATCGGGGCGGGGGGTCACCATCCGTTACCGAAAACCTGGTGTAACTGACAAGTAGTGCAATATGAAATCGATAATAATAATAATAATAATAATGCACTCACGTACAGCACAACACATCAAGGCCCAGCAGATTGTTGTTTGTGGGCCAAGAGAGCTTGGAAGATCAAAAATGTCTTCCGTCAAGCATCTCCATTTGCAACTGGAGTGTTTTTGCAGTTGCTGTGGTGGTTCGGGTGCAATCAAAGCGACCGTCAGACGTCTCACTCCGCTGCATCTTAAAGGAAGAGTGCACTTTTTTGGCGTTCTGCCCATCGTCCACAATCCTTACGTGAGCTATGAACACATCTGCTTCCTTTCCCCGCCTTCTTCAAGTCTGGATCCTTTGACATGAGGTTGTACGACATCCCCATCACCATGTGGCACATCGACAGAGACTTAGCTCTGGTCGGGTTTTGGTGATGGGGAAAGTAGATCACAGACTGCCCTGATGGTGCTTTTTGGAGGTTTTATCAGAAGGCCATTTCGCCAATTCTCATCTGCCTCTTTTAGCCGTTTTTATATCTTTAGAACGCACAGAAAATGCTTCATTGCTTTTTGCACCATCCCCTCAGATTAGAGCTGTCCTATCTAGTCTAGTCGCATATGTGCCTCGCACACACGAATGCATTCACGGTCAGTGTGACGTGGAAGTCCAACATGGCGTATCCGCTGCCCCCTGTAGGTGAGGAGTGTGACGCACATGTCCACTTCCTTTGCAGCAACGGCACGTTTTGCAGTCTTTTGAGGAATTTTAACACCAAAGTCTGTTTGACAGTTGGATAGAGAGCATGTGACAGGTGGTGACGGACCACCAGCACCCCCCCCAGTGGGGCGGGAGGAGAAGAAGAACGGCGGCGGGATGCTGAGCCCGAGAGGCAGATGGACGACTGAGCTCTCGCCGGGGAGACAAACAGTCGACTTGATAGGCGAGCAGCGCTGGAGACACGTAAACAAACAGCAAGCGGCGAGAGGAGGCACTTTTTGTGCAAACTTCAACTTCTGTCGAGCCAGCCCCAACCCCCCCCCCTCCCTTTTGACTTTCCCGTGGCCTAAATAAAAGCACCATTGGGGCCCGAACGACACTGCGCCGAGCAGATACAATCCTCCCTGGTTGAAAATTGATCCCTCACGCATAAAAGTACTGAAAACACTGGCATTGTTGATTGTGCTAGCAATAGCTAACATTTCATGGACCCACTGCGTGAATTTGCAAAATCTCGGTATCACACTGGTATCGCTGATACCAGCCTGAACTGGTCAACTGGCCAACCAAAATGATCCCAGAGGTCACGAAAGACCCCACAAAACATCCAAAGAACTGCAGCCTCAGTGGTCTCAGATAAGGTCGGTGTTTATGACTCCAGCGTAGGAAAGACACTTGGCAAAAACAGCCTGCATGAACAAAACCCAGCTGAACAACAAGAATATTAAGCCTCGTCTCAGTTTTGTCACAAAGCATCTTGGTGAGCCCCAAGAAAACCGCGTGTGTTATTTGTGTGATCGTCTCAAACAAACATGCAAAGAATAAGACAGCGGTTTTTCACACCGCTGTATGCGTGATGGCCCCAAGGCCGCAGGCTGACCCTCCTTGCTGTAGGTGGCGGAAAGGCATATCCTCGCTTGCCCCTCAGTGGAGGTTCTAAGACGGCTTTCTGGGAACCTTTTGACCGAGAACGAGGAGGTTGACATCGCTCCGATGTGAAGTACCTACGGGCTAAGTAGCTTAGCGTGCAGGCTGCTCTCCGCAGGAGGCGCGTTGTTGTTGTTGTGGAACAAAGGAAGGAAACTTCATCCCTGCTCCACATTCAGGCACAAAGAGTCAATAAAACAAAACAAAAAAAAGCCACAGGCTACCATTCCGAGGGTGCGGCGCATCCCTGCATGTCAACACACGTTTCCGTTACAGGGCGGCCATAGAAGCATCGATCCCTCTCACGCCGCTCGATGCAACAAGCGCTTTTGTGATTGCTGTCATTGTTTCAGCGAGCGGGTAACACGAGCGGCCAGGACAAATAAAGGATAGCAGAGAAACATCGGTGATGAGAAAAACAACAAGGGCTGCTGCTAAATGTGCCGCCATTCCACGGAGCGGCCTTTTCCCACATTAAAAGAGTCATTACCGCCCTTTTCATCGCGGAGGTCAAACTTCGTCGCCGTTCCCGACGCCTTCACCCTTGAGGCGGGTGTCTTAGAGGAACGTCGGGAAATCCCCCCCTCGGAGCGTCGTGACGTTTAAGGGCGGGACAGGCGCTGGAGGTCAGCATCAACTTGACCTTTGGTGATGAAAATCCAATCAGTGGGGAAATTCCCTCGCGGTGACGTGGAGGGAGGGAAAAAATGGGACAGATGGATGCCAGCACACGGCACGCGGGGGCCGGTGGCGTGAAAACAATACGAGGCGGCAAAGACAAAGGCGTCCGAACGGTAATTAAAGGGGAAAATGTCATTAATTAGCAAACAGGCCAGCTGTGGCGCTCTTTAAAGCTCAGCTTCCCAACATTAAATATAGATTACAGCGCACGCACACACGCACACCAGGAGAGGGACTAACAGTGATGCACCGATCTAATTAGTGCCATTGATTTTGTCTAACCCCGGCGGAGGAGCGCCGGCCTCTCTAAATGCCACTCCTCGGCAGGACCCGGCTCGCTCCGGGGGCAGGAAATGAGCGGCAAAGTGACAGAAAGGTAAAGGAGACAGCGGGCGAGAGAGCGGCGGGAGAGCCGGACGGGCAGCTGTCGGCGGGACGGGGAAAAACCGTGAGGGAAATAAATCAACAGGGAAGATTGCGGCAGCGCCGGGAAGCAAATTTAATGAAGATGGAAAGTTAAGGCAGGAGAAGAAAAAGCAAGCTTGTGTCCTGACATCAACAAGCTGCAGGATTGCCATGGCAACCGGGGGGCCAAACGACAGCCTGCCTTAATTGCTGTGCTTTGAAGCCGCAACGTGTCATCACGCGCACCTGCCTCATTTTTATGCTGAGTCATGCTGCATCTCCTTGTGCCATCGTGCACGCCAAACAAGATGGCGGCCAGTGTGCCGTACTCCCTTTCAATTTCATATGTTATTATTTGGGCATATTTGTCTTTCTTTGCATAACTGAAGCACAAAAAATGAAGTCAATGCAAAGATAAAGCATTCAGAAGACGCATGCAAAGATCACACTTAGTACTCTACACTGGTCACTAGGTGTCAGTATTGTTACATGGATGAGACCACCGCAGGAAGTACTGGACAGAACATGAATGGCTTTTATATCGGGTGGTGTGAGCATAAAGGGTGACTATAGGGGTGTTATTTCAGGTCTAAAGGACTCTAATGATGTTTAAAACTGCATTTAGAATGTTCTAAACAGGTTTTTTATGTTTCTTATATCTTATTGTCTCTTATTATACGAGCTATATTGTATAACAGGAATGCAAAGGTCACTATAAGGTCATTATTTCATCTTTAGATGGCTCCAATTATGTTTAAAACTGTACTTAGAAGGTCGGAAGCAGCTTTACGATGCCTAACAAGTCTTTCTCTTGTTACGTCGATTGGGTAATAGGACTGTAAAGGTGACTATAGGGGTGTTATTTCATGTCTAGAGGGCTCTAATAACGTTTAAAATGTAGTAATAGGTTTGTTACTGTCATTAGTGGTTTGTTTCTTGACCTCTGTGCTCCCTGAGGTGGGCGGAGTTAATGGACGTGCACTATCCTTTTAAGCTCACCTATGGCGCCCGGAAGGCACTCTCGGAAGGCCACCATTCCTGCTACATTCTTATCTGCTGTTGGTCATTCTCTGTGCCATCCAGTCCAGCCGTGTCCATCTGCAGCATGTTGGGTGACCCTGCCAGTGCGGTGTGGATTATTCCGATTTTTGCCTTTCCGCTCCCTTTTTTCTTTGCTCCTTCCTGCACACCAAAGGATATTGTTAAATCCTGACTCTCTTGTTCACTCTGCATCTTGGAATCAAGCTGTGTATTTATTTATTTACTGTGGAGGTCATAAACAGGTTTCTATGCCTACCATGTCTTCTTTTTATCAAATTATGTCTATTATATTGGGTAATTAGGGGTGTTATTTTGCGTCCAGAAGGCTCTAATAAGGATAAAAGGCATATTTAGAAGGTGGTAAACAGGTTTTCTATGCTCCAACTATGAAAATATTCCACTTATAAATAAGGAACCCTACTTGGCAGAAGTTCACGCGAGGGATTGCTGCACCAGCGGCGTTCTGCTCGGATGTATCACGTGATCCAGTGAAATCTACGGTGCGAGAGGGAGAGACGGATGGACATGTAAGAAAAAAAACATTTTGACAAATGGGAGGCCAAAGAGGAGCAGGGTTGCCTGTGATCTGCGTCGGGAGCAGCAAAGGTGTGCATGAGGCTTGATGATGAAGTCAGACCTCCACCAGGCCCAAGTAAGTAAGACACAAATGAGAAAAGGTGTGTGTATTGATGTTTCGCGCTATTTTACTTTCCATGGTGAGCGTGTTCCCGTTAAGTGTGAGGAGGACCAGAGTGTGTTGGGAGGCGGGTGCACCGTGGGGAAGGCTTTTGGCTACTCGCATGCTTTACAGAACTCTTTGGCCACTCCATCGATCCCATCCCGGCCTCCCACGCGCTTGGACCCTTCCTGCCCGCCACGGCCGCCATGTGCGTGGGAGCCACACAGCTCACTTTGTCCACCCGCCGCGTGTTCGCCGCTATTCAGCACGCCACAAATAGTTTGGTGTGGAACACGAGAGCGCTCGGCAGGACTCCAAATAAAAGAGCGCAGGAAGCCATTAGCCTGCGCCAGTCCCCGCTCGGTTTCCATGCGATTGTGTGCAGGAAGTGGCGAGCACGCAACAGGTGGGTCAGCGGTGAAAGACGTGAACGTGGTCGTGCGAATACTGCGAATGATGAGAAGTGTTCCAATGTCGGGTCACGTGAGGAGGTTAGCATTTTGTTCACCATCAACACAAATAGTGGCGCTTGGCAAAAGCACTGGCGGGCGATGCGCTGCAGATCCAAGATGGCGGCTTTCGGTGACGTCGCTTTGAACCTACTGCCATTAAAGTAGGAGTCTCGAGGACAGTTTACAAATGAACTCCAATAGGAGTAAATGCAAGCAATTGCAATGCCAGCGCTGGAGAGAGCGATCAGGAACCTGGTTTGCGGTGCATACCGCGGTACGAAAGAGCCAGGGCTTCAAAACCACTCAAACTGTGCGTCATGGCGTTCCAGCTCATGAGAGCAAGGGGCGTGGAAATAATCACCTCCTGTGTTAATTCTCGCAGTCAGAACCAGGCTTCCATGTGTCGAAGATGGAGACAGGAGTGGAGGATAAGTGGTTGAAAGCGTTTATCCGCCACGGAACATCAAGCAACCTCTCAGTTGCTAACAGCAATCACATGACCTGCCACTGAGAAATAATAACCACGATCTTTGATGTGCAGCCCATCCATCCGTTTTCTATGCCGCTTACCTCATTAGGGTGGCGGGTACGCTGGAGCCTATCCCAGCTGGCTTTGGGCGGGAGGTGGGGTACACCCTGGACTGGTTCCTAGTCAATCAACCCGGAGAAAAAACCCACACACGCACGGGGAGACCGTGCAAACTCCACACAGAGATGCCCGACGAAGATTTGAACCCTGGTCTCCTGACTCTGTGGCCAACATGCTACCCACTCAGCCACTTGCTGTAGCTGCATTCTACTGTCAATGCAAAGGTCACTACAAGGTCATAAGTTCATCTTTAGAGGGCTCCAATTACAGTTAAAACTGTACTTTACTGTCAAACGCAGCTTTACTATGTCTAACATGCCTTTCTCTTGTTATGTCTACTATATCGGGTAATAGGAGAGTAAAGGTGACTATAGGGGTGTTATTTCCTGTCTAGAGAGCTCTAATAATGTTAAAAAGCATATTTGAAAACAGGATTGTATGACTTAACTGTCTTATTTTCTTTTATTATGTCTACTACATTGGGTAATAGGAGTGTAAAGGTGAATATAGGGGTGCTATTTCATGTCTAGAGGTCTCTAATAATGTTTCACATGTAATAATAGGTTTGTTATTGTCATTTTAAGGTTTTGTCATATTTACTGACTGCATGTTTCTTGATTTTGTGCTCCCTGAGGTGGGCGGAGTCAATGCACGTGCACTATCCTTTTAGGCGCACCTGTGGCGCCCGGAAAGCACTCTCAGACAGACGCTTTACGTGTATTTTAAAGATCCTTGTTGTGGAAAAGTTTGACCAATAAAGGTACGATATTAAGTCTGTAGTTTTCTTCCGCATAAACAACGACCCACATTCCGATCCCACTCACAGACCATTGTAAGGAATGCTCCAGCAGCCAAGCAACAAAGAAACAACGCCCGGCCTCGCAGCGTAATTACGAGACACCGAAGACGAAAAGAAGGAAGAAACGGGTGAATAAAAAGTAACAGCCGTCTGGTTAGCGGCTGTTGCCCAGTCGCTGGAGGTGAACAAAAGTTAAGGAAAAAAAAATTTGCAGACAGCGCTGGACGTGAGAATCGACCCGGCGGCTAATCCGGCTCATTTGATAAGGAATCTCATTCCGGCTCGCGAGGCCTCGCCGAGGAACCATCGGACAGATCTGACTCCACTTCACAGCCACCTGTCAATGCTATCGGCCATCGTCGTGGCAACCGCTCAGGAAATAAAGCCTCCGCGGAATGGGGGGGGGGTTGGCGTAGGGGCGTCGGGTTGAGCTCCGGCTGCCATGGACACGATGTCGGCCCCTCCGGACACCCTCGACAGGAGCGGCTCCCCGAGACCCCGGGGCGATCGATTCCTATCGGAAGGAGGAGGTAATTACATTTCATTAGCTTTCCGCGCTAATCTGCACGGCCTGATGGGAATACGAAGCCAGAGACAAAAACACAGAGACGGAAAAAGAATGGAACGCCGAGACCTGAAAAGGATAAAGTCCTCTTCCTTTTAGGGCAAAGTCAGGTGGGTTTCCGATAAAGAGTCTGGTGGAACATCGTTCTTTGTCATCCATCCCTTCCAAAAGGTCAGACGCAAACGAAAACGCGTGAACGGCGGCCTATTTAGCAGTCGCACCGGATACAAAAAAGCCCCCAACACGTCCTTCCCGCGGAATGATACAGTACTGGGCAAGCGGACAACAACCGAGGGGAAATCGGGTCATTTTCGTCAAAAACCTGAACATACTAAAACCGAGGCGTTCAGAAAGCGAGGTTCCAGCCTTCTACAACTCCTGCCCTGTAGGTGTCAGCAAAGCCAAGGTCGCAAACGGATGTGTGACTTTTAATTGGAGGCGTTCCGGTGCAACCGGTCAGTCCCACGTGCACACCGCATCTGAGGTCCGTGAGTTGTATGTCCGCCCAAACTGGCGTTCCGTGCGGGCTTCGGATGAAGGCAGAAGAACTACGAGCGAGCAGTACACGGTGCTGAGACCTACAGCACTTCCTCCTCTGGCAATTTGTTTTAAGACGACACACAAAGTCTTGTCTTGCGGCCTGAAAAAAACGCCTGTAGCGGCCCGTAAGCTTGATGCACATAAACAAAGCAGGAAGACGTCTCCTGAATTCCTGCTCTTAGAAGGAAGTATTGAAGTATGCCCTTCCAGAGACGTGGCCAAAAGGCAAAGATGACACGTGAGTTTTCGCTGAGCACTCGGTGAGACTCGAGGCTTGCTCAGACCTGACTCGAGTGAAACGTACAAAAGGCGCACCGAGTCTGCAGGTCGGTCTGGCGGCCTGAAAAAACGAGGGCGCCCGTAGGGCTTGTTTGACAAGTTGTTTCTGGGCGCAGACTGGCTGCTTGGTACCAGCTAGGAAGACGCCTATCAAATGTCCGGTCTTAGCCTGAAGTAGCGGCAGGACGCAGTCGGCCTCGTCCAGAAGGCGTTGCTGGCAGCAGGCAGACAGACAGGAAATGACATCTGCTCGCTAAAAGCAAACGGTGGACATTGGAGAGCGTCAACAGCCCGGCCGGCAATCCGATTCAGACTTCTGGCGGTCCGCGCGCCATCTGGCTGCAGGCCTTCCCGCCGCTGATCCGTGCCATTAGCCTGCCGAGGCTTCCCGGCCAACGGGAGCGCAGGCGAGCCTTTAACTGCGGCCCACTTAACCCTCGGACCAAAGACTCCATCATACGGAATTAAACGCTAATTCATCTCTGCTTCCTTTCTGCGCGAGCCCCGAGGACCGTGTCAAAATGTTAATTTCTCCTAAATGACCTGCCATTACGCGGCAGATACGCCCGGCCGCAGAGGGCGGGTGCCAAAGCAGCACGTGCTCGTTCTCTTCTTCTCTCTGGCCGAGCGGAGGTCGCCGGGCCTTTCATTACCAGAAGAGTCCGAGCCCGGAAAGTGACTGAAGCCAGGCAAACACTCCAGGTCACGCTGGAGGTCGCAGCTCGGCATTGAGCTCGGCTCTTAAGTGGTTTATTGTGCTTGTTGGTCCTTGTTTGTCACCGTTACCGGCCCCTCCCGCGGACACAGTAATAATAATCCGACACAGTAATCCGCCCGATAACACCGGCCACGTCGCACAACACCAACTTCTTCTGCGATACTTTTCCACTTTGTAAAACACAACTTTCGATTTCACACGAGCCAAAGAATTCAAACTCTATCGCATCAAATCTCGATGCGATTGTCATTTGCTCGTTCGCAGGGTTCCATCACAGCGTGCACACGGGCATCCAGTTGCACCAGTCTTCATTGAGTACCCGCGAGTCAGTGAAACTCGAGTTTTCAACCAGCACCTGTGAGTCAGCAGAACTCGAGACTTCAGCAACCCCTGAGTCGGTGAAACCTGAGTTTTTGTCAATCCGAGAGTCTTCATGCGAGTCTTCATTGAGCACCTGTGAGTCGGTGAGATTCGAGTCTTCATCAATCGTCCACTAGTCTGTAAACCTCAAGTTTTTGTCAAGCACCCATAAGTCTGTCAAGCCCCCGTGAAATAGTGAAAGAGTCTACGTCAGCCAAACAATAGTCTTCATTGAGTACTTGTGAAGAAGTGAGATGAAGTCTTCAACAAGCATCCGGGAGAACCTTGAATATTAGCCAACCCACGAGTCAGTGAAACACAAGTCTTCGTCAAGCACCCATGAGTCTGTGAACCCCAAGTCTTAGTCAACCCATGAGTCAGTGAGACTCAAGTCTTCATCAAGCACCCACAAGGCAGTGAAACTGGAGTCTTTGAATCAGTGAAACTCGAGTGTTCCTCTACCCATGAGTCAGTGAGACTCAAGTCTTCATCAAGCTTCCATGAGTCTGTAAAACACCAGTTTTCGTCAAGCACACGTGAGTCAATGAAACTCAAATCTTGTCAACCCATGAGTCAGTGAAACCCAAGTCTCCACTGAGTACCAATGAAGAAGTGAGAGTCTTCACATCCTCACCAAGCCTCACCAAGTCCGTAAAAACCGAGTCTTCGTCGTTAAGTTCCCACGAGTCCGTGGTGCTTGTGAGTCAGTCAAATTCAAGCTTCATCGAAAGTCCCATGAGTGAGTGAGACTCGTCTTCATCACCCCGTCGGGTAATGAATCCCAAATCATTCAGTCAATGAAAAGGAGTCAGTAAAACTTTGTGGCGCACCCGTGAGTCGGTGAAACTCGAGCCTTTGATAAACGACGTGTCCGTGAAACTCGGGGTCCATGGCAACCCGTGAGAATAGTTGCACAATTAATCACGCATCAGCTGATGTCCTGTATGTGGGGTCACATGACCTTAACTAAGCAGCGAGTGAATTAGCATCATTTGCAATCACATTCACTGTTTTAGCAATAACAATGCTAGCTTTGCACGCTCCACCTGTTAGCTCGCCGGAGGTGCATTTCACGCACGGAGGCTCGCCCGGTGCAGAAGGGTCCGCGGGGGCCGGTTGTCACGGGTGAGCGACGGGCCCGACGTGGGCGGCGAGCGGGGTCCAGCGGAAGACGCAGAGTCCAATCAGGGAGTCGGCGCGTGGGAGTATAATTACAGGTATTCCTGTCAGCGCCGTCACGTTCCCGTTGATGCACTGGAGTGAGACCGGGGGAAGGAGGGCGCGGGAGGGTGGGCGGCAAGAGAGACAAGAGAGGCTGGCTTAAAAACAAATAATGATCTACTAGTAATGTCTGCCATCCAGGCAGTGTTTGGGAACATTCTTAGGGGTTAAATGCTGCAAGTTCACCGCAGAGGCCTGCCGGTGTCTGGCTTTAATCCTGCTGAACTGGACTGGACAATTCCTGGTCTGATAAGAATACCTACGTTGGCCAATCATTGGAAAGCTGCGCCCTTTAGGTACACTGTGCTGGTTGATCATGGGAAATCATCAATCGGGTGCTCCGTTCTCCCGTCACAGACTGACAGAAACTCGTCAGTGACTTCTTCGAACACTACATGAGGCCGTGAAGGTTGGGTGAAAGACCAGTCCTTGATGAGCACTCGGAAGTCCTCGAGTCTTCCTAAAGTACCCATGAGTCTGTGAGATTTCAGTCTTCATCGAGTACCCGTGAGTCAGTAAATCAGTCTTTGTTGAGTGAGTTCGTCTACGAGACTGCGAAACTCAAGTCTTTGTTGAGTGCTTGAATCTGCAGCAAGCACTCCGTGAGTCTGTGAAATTTCAGTCTTCCTCGAGTACCCATGACTCGTGAGTTCAAGACACTCAAGTCGTTGTTGAGCGGTCCATGAATATGCGAGACTTGAGTCTTCATCGAGTATTCCCGTGTCAATAAAACTCAAGGCTTTGTCGGGGACCCGTCAGTCGCTGACTCTTGAGTCTCTGTCGAGGCCTCCGTGAGTCAGGGAAACTCGAGTCTTCGTTGAGTACTCAAGAATCAATAAAACTCGGGACTTTGCTGAGCACCACTTGAGTCTGTGAAATTTGCGCCTTTGACACTTGAGACTTCATCAGGTACCCACAAGTCAAAGAATTTAGAACCTTGGTCAAGGACCCGTGAGACAGTGACACTCAAGTCTTTGCTGAAAACCGGTGAATCCGTGAAACTGGAGTCTTTGATTGGGTGACACCTGAGTCTTCGTCACCTGGGATGGTGGGAGGGGGGGAGGAGAGTTGATTTGGGGCAGATGTGTTGCTTTTTCCACGGGGCGGTAAGTGAACAGGTTTGCATGGAAGGAGTCGTTCAAGACCGGCACAGCTCTGCTTTGGAAGTCCTTTCATGCTGCTCGGCGTTCCTCCCTCCCTGGACTTACGTTCTGCTCGTGTGGCGAACGGGCACATACGTGCAGCACACACACACACGGTCTAGGAATAAACAAGTGTGTCGGTTAGTATTGCAAGTGCAGCGTGTGGAGGCAAACAGTCGTCAGCAGAGTCGCCACGTGAGACAAAAGTGGGCCGTCACCTGAACGGAGGGGAACAAGCATCAAGCTGATAACGCGCAGGCGAGCACAGCGGCGCTCCAAAGTGCTGCTGTCAGCGGAAGCGTCGAGCACGCAGCCGAGTCGTGCGCCGCACGCACACACACACACACAAAATGATAACTGCTCAGTAGACTTTGATTCCGCCACTGCCGGCGACCACCACGCTCCTCTGCGGAGACGTTTTGTCTGTTGAGTGGCTGGGAAAACACAAGAAGTCCTGATGCTGAAACAGACAAACAAAGTTTCGACCACATCACAGCCTATAGGAGATGTGCCAGTCAGGAATGAGGCGCTCGGAACTCTCAAGTTCTGTTTTTTTTCCTCTGAATCGGGACTCGCGGGTACTCGTCTGAGTTATAGTCCTTCGCTGACGCGCCCCTGCTCCCGCTGGTGCATTTTGAATCTGTGTGTTACCCGCGTGTAAAAAGATCTCTTCCTTGCCACAAGTGAACTCCTGTCCTCCTGCCGCTGGAGCCGATCCACAAAGCCAACCATTCCCTCGCTCGGCCTGCGGGTCTCAGCGACTCATAGGTGCCCAACGGAGACTCAAAATTTGGCACGAGTGCCCGACAAAGACTTGAGTTTCACTGATTCATGGATACTGGACAGAGGGTCAGTGACTGACAACAGGGTGCATGACGAAGACTTGAGACTCACTGAGTTACGGGTGCTCTTTGTTGAGTACTTCCCAGTACTTCCCAGTACTCAACAAAGACCCGAGTTCCACGGTGTCACGAGTACGCAACCAAAAGTCAAGTTTCAACAGAGACCCGAGTTTCACTGACTCATGGCTACTCTATAAAGACATCAGGTCTTCTCAAGGCCGAGGTGTCCGGACTGAAGATCCAAAAGACTGAGTGGAAATTTTGACATTTTTTTAATTTTGTAAAACCAATCAAAACAAACCACTTGTAACATCTCGTGAAAATAATATTTCCTATTATTTTGGTGCGCTGGGGCAACAACGAGGCTAAATCGGATTTATGCTTCCGTTATGAATATTATGGGATGTGCGGAAACACACACGCACATGTGTTCCTTTTCTAGCCGTGTGATTGGCGGGCTGGCGGGTGGGCGACCGGGATGGAGGCGGGGGGGGGTCTAGTTTAGGTGGATGCAGGATATCTGAGACGAATTAGCACGACATGATGGATGACGCAACACTTTCCCGCCAGAAGGAAAGTGTTGCAGCTGGAATTAGGAAGGGTGACAGCGGCAGGGAGGAAAGCCGAGGAGGACGCAAAGAAAGAAAGGTGGCGGGATGAGGCGCTAATTAGAGACAGACGCCGGACGCTTCTTTAGGTACACGCCGCGCTGCCATGAGAGCAGAAGAGGCTGCAAAGGGTCCCGTTATAATGTGTTTAATTGCATGGAATGTTTTCGCCACGTGTGGTTGTCAATCCCGAGCTGACGTCGTGAAACCAGAACATGAAGCTGACTCGGAGCGACGTGAGATTGCTCATAAATTCCGGATGCAATCAGGGGAAAGACGTCCAGCTTGTTAGGAAGCGTCAAAGAGAATAGGAACGCCTTCCTCGGAATGTTTCGTGTCACGGCGTCGGACTTTCCTCCGGCTCTCATCCATCCCGCCTGTCAGGTGGCGGAAGACAGACGCCGGAGGCCATTACTGGCGAAACGCTCCCCGAGGAGGAGGAGGAGGAGGAGCAAGCTTCTCAGGTAAGAACGTTCCAGACATGCAGAGGAGCTAGGCATGCTACTCGGGACAGAATGTACAAAAACGTAGAGGACGTGTGAAGACGAGGTGCTGGAAGGCGATCAAACGCAAGGAAACACCTTCATCGTGAGGAGGAGGAGGACGGCATGGACGCACGACGACAGATGGGCATGCACGCGAGAAAGTTCCGCCGCTTGAACAAGCACTTTCACTACCTTCAAGGACAAGATGTGAACAGCAATGTTCACGCACAAGCTCCGCCCACTTCTGTCCACTCATATGCAAAAGTTTTGGGACACGCACCCTCTAGAGCCTTCTAGACTTGACATAACAACCCTACAGTCAAATTTACACTCATATTACCCAATATAGTAGACATAAACAGAGAAAATAGGACATAAGACAGAGAAAACCTGTTTACAACCTTCTAAATACAGTTTTTGGTACCTTTACACTCATATTACCCAATATACAGTAGACGTAAACGGAGAAAATAAGAGATAGAAAACATGCCTCTGCCCTTTAAATACTGTTTAACATACAGTACATACAAACCCCCCTAGAGTGACTTTTACACTCGTATAAGTTAATATAGTAGACATAAGAGGAGCAAATAAGACATGAAAGACACATCCCGCCTGCAACCTCGGAAATGTGTTACTCGAGGTGGTGACCTTTACACTCCCATTACCCAATATAGAGACATAATAAGAGAAAATAAGACATATCGGGCATAATATAGACTCAAACAGCGTAGCATTAGGAACGTCTGTTGTGGTTGTTCCGGTTTGGCTTCCTCTGGTCTGCTCAGTGTAACATCACTGACACCTAGTGGCCAGACCATAACACTACATATCATTGCAACGTTTGTGACTGCGTCTTGTGAATGCCTTATGTTTGCGGTTTACTTCATTTAGGCACTTTTATGCTTGAAATGCTTCACTGGGGCTGCTGCATGCTTAAATATGCAGATTTATGACTAATAATAAGTCCAGCATGATTTATTCATATCTTTTAGAAAAAAGGTGCTAGATGCTAAGCAGCGAGGGATTACTGTATCGTATATATGCCGCTGCTATATTTAACGATACAGCCTCGCGTTGAAAACGGGGGCTGTGTGTGCAAATATGTTCATGCATGCGTTGCTATACACAGTATGTATGTGCACGTGCATGCGGGAATATGCAGCCACTTCTTTCACATCCCATTCCTTGCCCGAAAACTTCATCCTAATCCATTCAGAACTTTCCAAGCTAGACAAAGGCCGGCCAAAACATAACCTCCGTGCTGCGCGTGCGCCGGGCAAAATGGCCACCGCTAGGTGAACAAGACGCCTGATGACTGCCTGAGCGCCGCAGGAAGAGCACTCTCCCCCTGGAGGCTGATTGGAGTGGTGATTGGAGGGGTAGGAGGTGTAGTGTTATTTTACCGTTAACGGGAGGGAAGCCAAGCAATCAGCGAGCGCGACGAGCAGGGAATTATTTTGGAGGAGGAAAATGTCGACTGTTAGATGTGTTTCTTCCTTCGCCGGCTGTGAGAAGGCTGCATGCCCCCCCCCCCTCCGCAATGTCAGAGCAGGAGACGCTGAGGAGCCCCCGAGGGCTTCCTGAAGTGTCACCGGGAAGACTTCCCGCTCGCACACACACACACACACACACGTGTGTGACTGTAAGACTGTTTTTGTTGTCAGAAGTGCTGAATAATGGCGCCACGCTCAGCCGGCTCAGCCAATTAGGCCCGCCGGGACTCGGAACCGGTGCCACTGTGCGTGCACGTGCACGCTCATCGCCCTGGAGTCACAGACAGCTGGACAGGATGCAAGGATGTTGTCAGTGTGTGGAGAGCAGGGAGGGAGGATGACACACACACACACACTTTTTTTCACATGTACACTCTTATTACCCAATATAGTAGATCTACCCAATATTAGGCATATTAAACTCATGGACGACCTTCTAAAATACAATTTTTAACATTGTTAGAGCCCTCTAGACATGAAATAACACCCCTATACACCTCACCTTTACACCCATATTACCCAATATAATCCAATTTGCCAATATAGTAGACAAAATAAGACAAATGAAGCATAAAAAATTTTTACAACCGTCTAAATACAGCTTTTAACATAATTAGAGCCCTCTAGACATGAAATAACACCCCTCCAGTCACTTTTACACTGATATTACCCAATATATTCACATTTGCCAATATAGTAGACATAACAAGATAAAATAAGACTTATTAAGCATAGAAAAACTGTTGTAAATACAGTTTTTAACGTTATTAGAGCCATCTAGACAGATTTAGACATAATTAAAACTCATATAGTTACTTTTACACTCCTATTACCCAAAATAGTAGACAAAAGAAGACCCATTAAGCATAGAGAACCTGTTTTCAACCTTCTAAAAATGGGTTTTACCATTATTAAACCTCCTGTTACCCAATACAGTAGCCGTAATAAGAGAAAATAAGACATAAACAAGACATGATGCACATGTTAGCATTGGGAGAGCTCCTTCTTGTTGGTCGTCTGTACGGTACTTCCTGTGTCTGATCACTGTAGCATTACTGAACAAACAGTAGGATTTATTACTGAACATATTTTGGGAAAACCGTAAGAGTAAAGCTACGAAGCTACAAAGCGGCAAAGGAATGCTGTATCAGAGAGGAATCCATAAAATAATACGAAGGACGACACCAGGATGGGTGAAAATACGTCCCAATCCGCATCCTATGGGTTTCTCCTCCCAGCATTCCAGCAAGCTCCGCCTACACAGCGCACATTGTCTATGACACACACACACACGCGCGGAATAGTCTTCCCGGGGGAAAACAGCGTGTTCTTTCACACGTTACATCTCGTTGTGAAGTGCAGCTGCCGCACCGCGACAAGCTGCTATGGTGCATGCATTAATAGACCCATGCCCTCATGCACATATACAGTATCATCTACTGTATATATGTGCACTCATGCATGTTCTGTGCAGGAATGTATGCATACTCACACAAACCTGTTTTTTCCCTTTTTCAGGCGTCCCAGCAGGGCTGGAATCCAGTGGATCCCTGACCATTTTCTCCAAAAAGAATCCCAAATTACAGAAGAGGGAGTGGAAGAAATTAGGACATGACCAAGTGTACCTGTGAATTTGTCCTAATCAAGTACCATGACATTACTACTACCGAGTAGTCACTGAGAACCAGGGTACAGAAGGGTGGGGGAGCCACCCGTCGTGGCCCAGCAAGGTGCACTGTATTCAGGCATGCGCTCAGAGCAGCCTTTGTGACGCCGTGGAGGTCTTTGGCACACCTGAAGCTCTTTTCATACGGCGCACCGCTGGCGTTTCAGGTGGCTGATAAGCGTTTCTTGTGTGCGTGATGGGAACGTCATTTGGTACGACGTGCTTTTCTCCGAGAGGGAATGTTTGTTTACAAGTGAGCGGACAGGAAAGCCTCAGGCAGGAGAAAAAAGGAGCGCTTGACTTGCTCAGGGTAATCATCGGAGCCTTTTTTAGATTATCGCTTGTCTGAATATTTTTAATCGCTTTTACGTCATAATTCCCGATAACTACTGTGCACCTGCATCACTGTCCACAATGTTAGCATGTCCCACTGATGCTTTTTTCCATTCACTGCGGTGATTTCACACTTTGTTGGGTGATCCTTGAAGGCACCACAAGCTGCGCGGAGACACAAACGTTTGTTTGGCTACGGAGCGCTAGCTCTGACAGCTAATGTGCTTGATATATTGTCCTGCTAGCCTGACCACCGTGCATCAAGGCACACTGTCATGTAGTTTCTCTGCTTTTAATACGCTTTTATTGCAGATGCTGGTTCAAAATCGGTTCTGGAGGGGCAGGAAGGAGCCGTGTGGTAAATGTAGCCATTTTAATGGGCGTTTAAACCCGGGGGGTGAGCCCCGTAAAGCGGGGGCTATGTGAAAGCGGAACGGTCGTTAAAGAAGGAGGGGTAACCCCAGGAACTCATAAAGCTGACACGTTGCCGTTAGCGGGTCAATGTTCACTTCCTTGCGACACAAATCAACATGGCCTCTTCCCAGAACCCTAGCAGGGTCTCAGGTGACAACCGGAGGTCACCCCCCGGGCGTGGATCGTTAAAAGTGGAGAGGAGAGCGAGGAGAACGGGCCGAGAGAGGAAACGGCTGAGCCAGCGAACAGTCGCTGTCGCTTGTCGTCGTCAGCGAGCGGGAAGGTGCTGACAGGCAGCGCGAGAACATCGGCGTCAGAATGTTCCGCTCGCTGTCAGGCAGCTGCCCGGCGTGCGCACATGGCACCCGGCGGGGGAACACACACACACACACTTTGGAGTGCGTCACACCTGCACACCCTCCCGCCCACGCGGGACGCCTCATCGAGCAGCAGCGCCCGATGAACGCGTGCGCCGTCATTTGTTTGACAAACGCACAGGCAACGCTATAAAGGCATAATTACACTTCTTTTCCAGGCCGGCTTTCTCCAAACAACTTTTCTACTATCATTAGATCGATAGGTTTGACTTAAATGTTATTACTATGACTTGCTGTTGTATTTCTATGCATACGTTTATTAAGATTTTCTGCTGTTCTCTGCATGACGTGCGGAGGAGCAGTCATTGAACATCTCGGTGGAGTTGGGGAGAAATAGTTGATTACATTTGCATCATATACATAAATAAATATGAATAAATATATACTACTTCTATATTAAATCATTCACACACAATTCATGTGTTAGGATATATAATCATTTACTATAAGATCATTATAATTAATAATATATATATATTTATCTTGACATATTATACATAATATATATTGTTATTATTATATATTATAACACAAAGCTTGTCATAAATTCAAATCATGTTTTTTTAGAAAACACAAAAAATAAAAAATGAATTATTATATTATACTGTGGTGTGACCAGGATGGACAGGATCAGGAATGAGCATATCAGAGGGACAGTGGGTGCTGGAGGTTTCGGAGATAAAGTTAGAGAGGCCAGACTGAGATGGTTCGGAGGAGAGTTAGGGGAATATATTGGTAGAAGGTAGAAGGATGCTGAGTTTTGAATTGCCACGCAAAAGGTCTAGATGAAGACCAAAAAGGAGTTTATGGATGTAGTGAAAGAGGACATGAGGGTGGTTGGTGTGAGAGAAGACCCCTGAAGGGATAAACCGAAAGGAAAAGAAGAATTTCTTTTACGGGCCGACAACCAACCAGCCGCACAGCCGCAAATAGCAAGAAAACCATGGCAATTGAAGAGAGAAGGGGAAAAGTACTGCAGCTGGGATTCATCCACAGATTAGTTTTTATGGCAAAGGTGGATCCACAATCAGATGAGGGAGCGTAGACAGAAGAACGGGATCAGTGTCAGTCGCCTTCTTTGTTTCCCACCGGAAGTTCATTAAGGTGATCCGGGCCCGCAGCCAGGCTGCACTTCATAACGCCTCTTTTCCGTCTAACACTGTTGCTTAGGAGCTGCGCTGGATTGACCCGCACGCTCTGCCATCAGCGCGTTGTCTTTCACACGTACACGTTCCACACACAACCTGTCTTTCCTTCCCACGTGTGCCTTCTGCGCTGAACCGGCGGGGAAAAGTGCTCATTTCAGCATCAAGTCGTGACATCACCGGGCAAAGGCGGCTCAGTTTAGTGGCGCAGGCTTCAAATATTGAAGGAAAACCAACAAAACGAAATAAACGGGCACTTTGGGGAAAATTGGGTTGTGCAAAAAGTTTGGGAATAAAATGAAAATATTATGGGAATAAAGTCATAAGACAGAAAGAAGAAAATGTCCAAAAATTTAAAAAAAAACAGAGCTGGAATTTAGTGAGAATCAAGTCCAAACAAGAGAGAAAAAAAACTTTTACAAGAATAATCTTGTCATGCTGTGAGGAAAAACATATTAGCAGCACAGACTTGACATATGAAAAAAAAAAGTTATTAATGACAAACAAAGCATGATTTTTGCTGAACATTTGGTCGGGGGAAAAGTTCTAATATTATGGGAATAAAATCCCACTGGAGTACGAGAAGAGTCCAATTAAATACGAAGAGAGGAAAAGCACAAAAAAGAGTCGGCATTCGTGATTAAATCTGATGCAAAGATGTCCAAAGGCCAGTTTGTCTTCGCCACGACTTAAGCAGGCCATGCTGGAGCGCAGCAGTGGAGATGGAGGACGGGCGCTTGAAAACGGCGCGGACATGTGGATTGATCATGCAGTGGATGTGTTTAGTGAGCACTTAGCAGGAGTCAACAGACTCTTAATCTGCTGCGTGAGCCAACATCCTGTCAGGGGAGATAAGACGAGCGCCGCCGAGCGCTACAAATAGCGCTTCCTCTTGGTACATATTTTTCCCGTCGCCGTTGAGCAGCATTGTGTCCTAAAAATAGGAGGTGCGTGGCGAGGGCGCGCGCCCGAGGCGGTCCGAAACCACCCGAGAACGGACATCACGACAGCCCCGCGCTGATTTCCGATAAAATATAGCCGGCAGTCATGTTTTCAAAACACACATCATCTTTTAAGCATCATTAAATATGTCTTTGGGCTGTGTTTCCATGGCAACCCGCTGCTACCAGAAATAACCCGTGTGAAACACTTTTTGGCACGGTCCCTAAAGGGGCGGAGCGCGTTGATTGAACTGCGGCTTATTTCAAAGTGACAAACGCTCACGAGGCGTCCGCGGCGTGCACGGTGGGGACATAAGCGCTAATCAATAGCTGCGCCCGCAGCGCGGCGCGGCGCCCAGGTGAAGGCGTCTGGGGTAAATGAAAGCGCGGCGGATGAAAGCGGAGGCAGAAGAAAGGCACGGCGAACTGCGGGGAGCGCGACAGAGGAAGGCGGATGGGACGCGCGTGTGGGGTGGGCGGAGCCTGAACCGGCCAAAGTAATGAGGCCTGTCGTCGCGGGGGAGGCGGCCTAAAGTGACGAGATCAAAACTCACTCTTGCAGGGAGACCGCCACTTAGACGGGACGCCCCGCTGCCTCGCCGGCACGTCGCTAGAAACACACGCTAATGAGGCCGGCCCAAACATGGCCGCCGCCGCCAGCTAATCCTCCACCGTGACAAATTTCCTTTTTTGCACGGCGAAAAACGAGACCCTGACACGAGCTAAACACTCGTGACAAGTCGTGTGTGCGTTTTGGGAAAAATGCCAGTGGGCGGGTCTATCCCCGACCTTTCTTTGAGCCACGGACCGGATGGCAGGGTAAACGTCAGGCGAGAGAAAAAGAAAGTTAGCACACACGCGACGGTGCGTTCAAGGTCACAACAACAAGGTAAACATGCAAAAACTACGGGATAAACAAAAAAGTCCTTTTTGGCTCGGGGAAAACCCTGTATGTCAATCATTTATTTTTACTTGATATTATCGAAATAAAGTCAGACATTATATCACAAGAGGAACTTTGAAAGTGAAAAATTTGACGAGATTAAAGTTAAAATATTTGGAGGAAAGAAGTCGTATTCTGGAGGGAAAAAAAAGTTGCAATTTTCCAAGAATAAACGTAAATATTATGACAAAAGATTGGGGCACTTTTACTTACACAGCTGAAATATGATTATTAACATGATTTATTTTGTAACGTTGTGAGCAACAAAACAAGAAAAAAGTTGTTTGATGTTGACAAGAAGAAGGACATTTACCAAATGAAAGCTCGGAAAAGAAGGACGCCGACATGGTGATGACGCACACACACACACACGCACGCACACACGCACACACACACACACACGCACAGTAAATAAGGTGTCGTGCAACGTGAAAGGCGGCCATCTTTCTCCCTTCAGGAGCTAATTGCAGACGGCAGGTCGGGTTTGGGCTCTTCTTCTACTTTATAATGCGCTCTGCTTTATCAGCGCCGACCTCGCGCTTCAGTCCGGAAGCGTCTGGGTGCTTATGGGAGTGGCTCGCCGTCTCGGCCCCTGAACTCGTCACCAGGGAGCTACCAGCCTGCAGAGCTTTGCAAAGGGATGGAAGGAGGCAGGATCATGTAGCAAACGTAACTCTGCTCCCCCACAGCTCCCAGACACCTTATGAGCTTTATTTTGAAAGAGCGTGTTGAAAGTCTCTGCTTTGTCAAAGAGAGGCGTGTGGAAGTGGTCCTTGAGGAATGGTTGCATCGCTGTGAACGCATGGGAGTGCTTTCTTGGCAACCATCGGCTGGATGACAATGCGTGCACACGGATGCGGATTGGTATCACTACCACATGTGTAAGCGGCACTCACGGTAATGTCTGGAGGATTTCCACCATGTCTAATTCCTCTGCTTAAAGGAATATTTGGTGGTCAGAGCCAAGAAAACATCTTTACCTTTCTAAACACGGCTTTTACTGTTATTAGTGTCACCCTCCGCGGGACTTGTGGGTTCTCCTTATTTCCTCTTTTATTTTGCAAGCGCTTCCTGTTTTGTGCTGTTCTCAGTCACTTTCACCAAGTCACAGCCGGTCCTCCTTTGCAATTAGGAGAGTGTGTGTTCTGGCCTTTGCTGGTTGGTTGGTAATGGTTGGTGGGTCTGCTGGGAGCTTTTGAGCGTGACACTACATCATCTCTTTTTGCTTTCTTGGGATGAAACTCCTCCTTCTATGAGTGCCTGCACCTGCCTGTGCTGAATTAAACACGTTTTGCCTCCACTACACTGCTGCCTCTGCCTCTTGGGGTCCCGACCTTGCACAAACGTGACAATTAGAGTCCTCTAGACATGAAGTAACACCCCTATAGTCACCTTTACAATCCTATTACTCAATATAGTAGTTATAAGAGAAAATAAAACACATTAGGCATAGAGAATATGCTAAATACCCACTAAATATGCCTCTTTAACAGCCCTCTAGACATGAAATAACACCCCTATAGTCACCTTTACACACTTTTTACTCAATATACTAAACGCAATAAGCAAAAACAGACCTTTTAGGTGGAGTGAACCTGTTTACAATCTTCTAAATGTAATTTCTAACATTATTAGAATCTAGACATGAAATAACCCCCAGAGTCACTCAACACTACCCAACAGAATAAGAGAAACTAAGAGAAAAATAAGACATGTAAGACATAGAAAACTTGTTTACAACCATCTAAATACCTTTTTAAACATTATTAGAGCCCTCTAGACATAAAATAACACCTCTAGAGTCACGTTCATAATCCTATTACCCAAAATAGTGGCCATAACAGGAGTAAATAATAAAAGTGAGACATAGACAACCTGTTTACCACCTTTTAAATATGCTTTTTGTCATTATCAGAGTCTGCTAGACACAAAATAACACCCCTAGAGTCACCTTTACACTCCTATTACCCAATACAGTAGACATCATAAAAAATACGACATGTATGACATAAGAAAACGTGTTTACAACCTACGAAATGCAATTTATATCATAATTAGAGTCCTCTAGACATGAAAGAATGATATGTCCCAATATTGAATTTTTGTGCCAGCACTGTCAGCCCATACGTACTATTAGTCAATAGTTAGTGCTCATTTAGTGGCACTTAAAAGACGGAAAAAAATGAAGTACACGGTTGTGACACGTTGTGGAGGAAAAGGTTTAGGACTTCCTTTCTCGTGTGGATGTAAAGGAATATACATGGGCCACAGTCCGAGAAGAACATGAGATCTGGTAGTCACCAAAAGGTCCAGAAAAGAGCCTGGTGGCTACAAAACGTCTTGGGTGCTTGGGTCTGTCCAGCGAGCGGAGAGTATTTACAGTGCCTCGGACAGTTCCTGGAAAAGCCCTGGAGCATGAAGTGGTTGTATTGCTTCCAAAAAGGTCTATGTTCCTGTCAGGTTCTGCTAGGATTTAGTGTCACCCCTGGTTGTGAAGGCGAGGCGGTAGGCTGGCCTTGCAATGACAAAGCAGCTAGCAGGTACCGCTAACACGGGCAACACAGAAGGTGCTCGAAAGAGAATGCAAGACAGAAAGCAGAAGCCCCCGCTGAAAAAACACGACCCTAATTACAAATCAAAGGCAGGTGTGCCCCCCAGCTCCCTCTGAGCAGAGTAAAGGGAATGCATTCAGCCCAAGCAGGAAACAGATATAACAGAATAAAAGCACCAAACGGGACAAAAGTGCCAGAGAAGGTTTCCTCGGTGCACAGAGCGTTGTTGTTATTTTTCTTGCCGCGAGGGGAAGATGAAGGCTCGCAGAATAAAAACGCTGATTATGTTTGGCGACGGCGAGGTCGCCGCGACACACAAACTCCAATGAGATTTCTGCCGCCAACACGGCCAGATGAGCCAAACTCAAGTAAATAACACGTCTGAAACATGACGGCGAGGAGGGGGGCAATATGTCACCACGGTAACACCTCTAAAAGTCAGCCAAATGCCAGGTCACAGCACTCCAGCATCAAACCGCGGCAGCGACGCCACGCGAAGGAGGCGGCGGAGGAGCCTCTCATCAGCGAGGCCAGATTGCTTTGTTACTGTCGGCGCTTTGATGGCGTCCGCGCAGGCGCCGCCCGACGCGCGCTAAAAATGGATCTGAGCGTCATTAAAGTTTCACACCGACGGGCGGCGCGTACAAACCAGCCGGCCAGGACACCCGCCGCACAAAGAGAGAAAGGGAGCCTCCCACAATCCCCGCAGAGCGCCGCTTTGCGAGGCGCAAAGAGCGTCTTCTGGAACGTTACGAACTTTTCTCTCCTGCACGTGCGACGCACGGGCGAAGTGGAATATTGGCATGTGCGAGCGCGCGGCGTGGAATTTTCGGGCCAGGCTAAGGACGAGTCACGTTGGCTGGTCGGCACAGCCGCGCCCACGACAGCACGCCATGTTTTGGCTGCTCGTCAACGTAGGTTTCTGCCTCCGCGTGTGAAACATGTCACACACGCCTCCTTTGTCCGACTCACCATATTTTTACTGTCTATTGTTCTACCAGGAATTCCGTACTAAAGAACTCAAGGTGCCCAGCGCAAATGTGCGTTGTGCAATTCGAATACAAATAATAATCAATTATGATATTCCTTATTCATGAATAAATCATTTTAAAAATCACAATGGATTTGACAAAAAAATCTCTCAAAATGGATAACAAAGTATATATCCCCTGTATTTGGTTTTTTACTTCATATAATAAGTAAAAACAATATGTACATACAGTATATACTTTTTGTATACAAGTAATGTTACACTGATCATCGCAGGAAGTACTGCAGAGATGCTAACATGTGTGACTCTATATTATGTCTTATTTATGTTATATTTTCTCTTGTTATGTCTACTATATTGAGCATTTAGAGTGTAAAGGTAACTATAGGGTTGTTATTTCATTATCTAGAGCGCTCTAATAATGTTAAAAAAATGGATTTAGAATGTCCTAAACAGGTTTACTCTGCTAAATGTATATTTTTTCACTTATTATGTCTATTACGTTGGGTAATAGGAGTGCAAAGGTGACTAAAGGGATGTTACTTCATGGCTAGCGGGCTCTAATAATGTATTTACAAAGTCCCACACAGATTTACTATGCCTAATGTGTTTTATTTTCTCTTACTAGGTCTATTACATTGGGTAGCAGGAGTGAAAAGTTGACTATAGAGGTGTTAGTTCATGTCTAGAGGGCTCTAATAATGTTAAAAGGCGTAATAAGAATGTCCTATACAGGTTTACTATGACTAAAATGTCTTATTGTGTCAGATATTTTGGGTAACAGGAGAGTAAAAGTGACTATAGGGTTGTTATTTCGTGCCGATCAGGCTCTAACAATGTTTAAAAACATATTTATGTGTACTACATTGGCTAAAAGGAGTGTAAAGGTGACTGTTATTTCATGACTAGAGGGCTCCAATCATGTTAAAAAGTACATTTAGAAGGTTGTAAAGGGGCAGTAATGGTGGTAAAAAGCACATTTGGCAGCTTATCTATGCTCTAAACATTTCATTTATAAATTAGGAATCCAACTCACTCCCCACGGCAGGGTCTGGAGGTGATTAACGAGGCATTACTGCACACACGTACGAGCAGCATACACACAGGAAGTACTGTCCTGCAAGCCCACCAATCACAGCCTGGATGGTCAGCATCGCCGCAGCTGATGGTTGTTTTTCGGAACTTGAAACCGAAACTGGTAAAAACGCGACGTGAAAAGCGGCAAAGTGTATTTACCAGCGTAGGAACGAGGCATACATGTTGGCAGCTGTGGGGATGGATGGATGTGGATGTTGATGGTGAGAAATGAAAGGACAAATGAAGGAGAGCACCCCCTCTGCAGGTCACGAGTCAAACATGCAATTCTCCTCGCAAGCTCGGCCTCCGAGCGCAAAGCCAGTCCCGATGGCGTCCCTTTCTCCCATGCACGAGCACGCTCGGGAGCCGCGCCGTCACATGTGCACGTTTATGCTAACGCTTGAGCGGGTTTAGCGACGCTTACGGCATCTCGTAGCGACGTCGTTGCTACGGCACAAAGCAGGTAGGTGGCGGCGATGGGGGTGGGGGCCCGGGGGTTGGGGCGGCGTCACACAGTGACCAACAGTGACGGCGGCAGCGAAAGCGCGAGCTTCGGGTGTCAGACTTTAAGGAGCACATGACAGCAAACACCAGCCATTGTAGTCTGGAGAGGGGTCGGGGGGGTTGGCGGAAGGGGGCTGGGGGGTCTTTTTGATTGTGTGGAACGACGAGAGAGGGGCGTTATTTTTATTGTGTTTCTCCGTGAAGGAGTTTGTCGGGAAATTTGAGCGCGAGGGCGGATTGATGTGCGAGGAAGGAGGAGACACGCCCGGAGCCTCGGCAGAGTCATTAGCGGAGATTTGTCACCTTAACAAAGAGGAAGAAGCAGCCCTTTATTTCCTCTTTGTTTTGTTTTTACGGATAAAGAAAGACACACAAAGACAGTGAGGGGTGGCGTGTGTGTGTATGGGGGGGGCAGGACGTCTGCCAGAACAAGATGATGGACATCCATCAACACAGCAGATTCAAGTCGGTGGAAGCCTGCTAAGTGCAGATCTTCCATCCCACGCCTACCAGCATATGGCAAGAAGTATTACTGTAAAACATGTCTACCACTGGCACACTGGCACTCCTCCCCCTTCAAACCCTACTGCTAGCTAGCTCGGCTTTGACCTTCTACGATCTGCAAATGGAGCTAAACACTGTGATGATTCAATTTGATTCGGCTCCAGAACCCGCACCTTGTCTCTAAACAGGACTATAGGGGTGTTATTTCATGTCTACAGGGCTCTAACAATGGTTAAAAGCATATTTAGGTCATAAACAGGTTTACTGTGCCAAATATGTTTTATTGTCTCTTATCTACTACATTGGGTAATAGGTAAATGTGAATATAGGGGTGTTATTTCAGGTCTAGAGGGCTCAAATAATGTTGAAAACTATATTTACAAGGCAGTAAACGGGTTTACTATACTTAATATGTCTTGTTTTCTCTTATTATGTATACTTTATTGGGTAATGAGAGTGTAAAGGTGACTAAAGGGGTGTTATTTCATGTCTAGAGGGCTCAAATAATGTTAAAAACTATATTTAAAAGGTTGTAAACAAGTTTTTTATGTCTTATTTTATCTTATCATATATACTATATTGGGTAATGGGAGTGCAAAGGTGACTATAGGGGTGCTACTTCATGTATAGAGGGCTCTAATAATGTTAAAAATAAATTTGAAAGGTGGTAAACAAGTTTTCTATGTCTTATTTTATCTTATGTCAACTACATTGGGTAATAGGAGTGTAAGAGTGACTATAGGGGTGTTATTTCATGTCTAGCAGGCTCTAATAATGTGCTTAATATGTCTTGTTTTCTCTTATTATGTTTACTATTTGGGTAATGGGAGAGTAAAGTTGACTACGGGGGTGTTTATTTCCTGTCTAGAGCGTGTTCATAATGTTATAACCCGTACTTAGATGATCCTACACAGGTTTACTATGCCTAAAATGTCACATTATCTTTCATTATGGAGTTATTATAGAAGTGTTATTTCATACTGAGAGGCTCTAAGTCTTAAACAGGTTTATTTTCTCCTATTGGTGAGTAAAGGTGACTATAGGGGTGTTATTCCACTGATAATGTTAAAACCGTACGACTGCTGTCATTATTCCATTCGTCAGCTCCAGAACCCTCCCGTTCGGTCATCGTTGTTCCACTGTTGCGTGCAACAAAAGGTTCGCTTCTTCTCAGCGAGATGAAAAATAAGCCGTCGCCACCTGTTGACAGCTGCCGGGCCCCCAACACAAGCTCAATAACATCATTCCCCCAATTGCCATTTCCCCCCCGTGACGCGAGCGCCAGCTGCCTCTCTTAGACGTCGGCGGCTTTTCCATTCTGCGCCTCAAACGCCACGCGCGCCCATTCTATCGGGCCTCGCCGCGCGGGGATAATGCCGGGCTCGGAGCGCTTTTCTCTCCCTCTTAAGATGTTAAACAGTCTCCGCTGTGCCACTCCGCCGCCGCTCTGATCCTTTGACGACCTGGTCACGCTAAGAAAAACATAAAATAAAAATGCAAAGAGGCGCACTTGAGAGGAGAGGATAAGGACGGGGTCTCCAATAATACACCTCGGCAGATGGATTTGATAGAGCCGGCAGATGGATGCCAGCCTCTCAGCCGAGGTGCATTTGTGAAATGAATCTCGTGGCTGAAGGGTGAAACACATTCAGGATTCCCGGGGCTTATCGCCGACGCTGCCTGATTATGGCCAAGGCGAGTCGCTTCCCCCGGCGATACCAGGGCGACGGGGTCGGACTAACGGTGAAAATCACCCCGCATTTCTGCCCCCCGCCAACTTCAGACACAAACCACAAACTAACCGCTCCGGAAATACCTCCAGACGCCAGCAGCGCTATCACAGCATCTTCTCAGGAGGTCTATTCAGTCAGGCCTACCCTGAGGCGCACGAGTGCAGAGCACAAGGCAACGCGCCTAAGCGAGAGAATAAAAGAGCAAAAAAAGGAAAAATTCAAGAATAAAGTCAAAATATTAGGGTAAAAAGTTGCAACCTAGTGAGAAGAAACTGCTGCAATTTTGTGAGAATAATGACTCACCAAGTGACTCATCTTACTGGAAAATATGAAAAAAAGACGTCATTTTAGTAGCTTAGAGCTAAAATATTTAAATATATTATATATTATGTATTTTTGAAGTTGCAATATTACAAAAACTGAACAAAATAAAGTCGTCTTTTTTGGAAAATGAGCTAGAAGAAAAAGTTATACTATTATGGGAATAAAGAAAATGTACATAAATCGTTGAAATTCAAATAAAAACTGCAGGAACTGAAAAAAAACAGCTGCTATTTTTACAAAAATTAGGAGAAAAGAGTCATATTATAACAGGAAAAAAAGCCAGTTTTACAAGAATAAACTCCTAATTGGAAGGCAAATCCTGTCAATTTAACAGCATGGACATACTAAAAATACACATGTTATGTTTCAAGGTAGAAAAATTATAAGAAAAAAAACATTTTTGGAGAATTAGCTTGCGGGAATGTAATAATATTATGGGAATAAAGTCATAATATTATGAGAAAATCGGGAAAATGAAAGTTGAAATAAAAAAAAATAAAAACAACAGCAGAGAGCCAAAAAAAAAGCTGGCGTTTTATGAGAATAAAGTGAAAAGATGAAGCAAAAAAGTCGGATTCCAACCAGAGAAACTAAAAATAGCAAAGAAATGCTATTTTTTTCCTATGCTATAGAAAACTGTTATTATGAGAAACAAACACAAAAAAAATAAAAGTGTCATTTTATGAAATTAGATTGGGAAAAAAGTGATAACATGGGAATTTTATGAAAAAAGTCACAATATTATGAAAAAAAATCCAAAGATTATTTTAGAAGACCGTTTAAATATTTGGGGAAAAACCAGCAAAAACGGTTAAAAAAAGAGCAAAAAGGGAAGTTGATATGAATCATATTCCTTTACATGACAGAGAGATGCAGGGAAATATTGTATACAGAACCTGTTCTGTAACCTGTATACACGTGCTTGTCACTTTGTGGCTCCGCTGGTAGAATATCAGCCAACTGGACTCTCATCTGGTGGGGCTGTGTGGACGCGGGTTTGAGCTCCGGCGTGTGCGCAAAGGCAATAAAAGCGGAGAACTCGCAATATCGCCACTTCCAGGACGAAGAGACACGCCTGATGGAGGAATGTCCTTTGAGTGCCTGCGCTGATTGCACAGGATGAGGGGAACGGCGCAACGACACTTATTAGCATTTCTTAATGAATCAAGATGAAAAAGGATAAAGCGGCACGGAGCCGTGTGGATTTAAATTCCGCCATTGATAACCAATCACACACGACATATCATTCTCCCGCCGCCGCTCGGCCCGAGCCGGGATTCCTTTTCTGAATAGCGATGCGTTCGAGGGAATCGGGGAGTCTAATGACACATCAAAAGACGCCTATGCTCTTTGTTCCTGTGACCCACTTTGTGAGATGCGAGCTCGATTATTACGCCTGCCAAAGGTGTGTGTGTGTGTGTGCGTGTGTGCGTGTGTGTGTGTGTGTGGCTTTAATTAAAGTGTGCCAAGGATGTGACACGCACGTCTACCATGTTCACCCGCATTATTAAAGCATCTCCAGCCAAGCACAAACACAAGAGTTGCCGCACCAGGATGACAATTAGCCCACGCAGACTATCACTACTACTACTACTAGCACTATCTCCATACTTTGTCCGCGTTCTTAGCATCTCAACATCCTCGCTATCTTCAGTATGCTCAGCATCCTCAGCATCTTCAGTATGCTCCGTATCCTCAGCATCTTCAGTATGCTCAGCATCCTCAGCATCTTCAATATGCTCAGCATCCTCAGCATCTTCCGTATGCTCAGCATCCTCAGCATCTTCAATATGCTCAGCATCCTCAGCATCTTCAATATGCTCAGCATCCTCAGCATCTTCAATATGCTCAGCATCCTCAGCATCTTCAATATGCTCAGCATCCTCAGCATCTTCAATATGCTCAGCATCCTCAGCATCTTCAATATGCTCAGCATCCTCAGCATCTTCAATATGCTCAGCATCCTCAGCATCTTCAATATGCTCAGCATCCTCAGCATCTTCAATATGCTCAGCATCCTCAGCATCTTCAATATGCTCAGCATCCTCAGCATCTTCAATATGCTCAGCATCCTCAGCATCTTCAATATGCTCAGCATCCTCAGCATCTTCAATATGCTCAGCATCCTCAGCATCTTCAATATGCTCAGCATCCTCAGCATCTTCAATATGCTCAGCATCCTCAGCATCTTCAATATGCTCAGCATCCTCAGCATCTTCAATATGCTCAGCATCCTCAGCATCTTCAATATGCTCAGCATCCTCAGCATCTTCAATATGCTCAGCATCCTCAGCATCTTCAATATGCTCAGCATCCTCAGCATCTTCAATATGCTCAGCATCCTCAGCATCTTCAATATGCTCAGCATCCTCAGCATCTTCAATATGCTCAGCATCCTCAGCATCTTCAATATGCTCAGCATCCTCAGCATCTTCAATATGCTCAGCATCCTCAGCATCTTCAATATGCTCAGCATCCTCAGCATCTTCAATATGCTCAGCATCCTCAGCATCTTCAATATGCTCAGCATCCTCAGCATCTTCAATATGCTCAGCATCCTCAGCATCTTCAATATGCTCAGCATCCTCAGCATCTTCAATATGCTCAGCATCCTCAGCATCTTCAATATGCTCAGCATCCTCAGCATCTTCAATATGCTCAGCATCCTCAGCATCTTCAATATGCTCAGCATCCTCAGCATCTTCAATATGCTCAGCATCCTCAGCATCTTCAATATGCTCAGCATCCTCAGCATCTTCAATATGCTCAGCATCCTCAGCATCTTCAATATGCTCAGCATCCTCAGCATCTTCAATATGCTCAGCATCCTCAGCATCTTCAATATGCTCAGCATCCTCAGCATCTTCAATATGCTCAGCATCCTCAGCATCTTCAATATGCTCAGCATCCTCAGCATCTTCAATATGCTCAGCATCCTCAGCATCTTCAATATGCTCAGCATCCTCAGCATCTTCAATATGCTCAGCATCCTCAGCATCTTCAATATGCTCAGCATCCTCAGCATCTTCAATATGCTCAGCATCCTCAGCATCTTCAATATGCTCAGCATCCTCAGCATCTTCAATATGCTCAGCATCCTCAGCATCTTCAATATGCTCAGCATCCTCAGCATCTTCAATATGCTCAGCATCCTCAGCATCTTCAATATGCTCAGCATCCTCAGCATCTTCAATATGCTCAGCATCCTCAGCATCTTCAATATGCTCAGCATCCTCAGCATCTTCAATATGCTCAGCATCCTCAGCATCTTCAATATGCTCAGCATCCTCAGCATCTTCAATATGCTCAGCATCCTCAGCATCTTCAATATGCTCAGCATCCTCAGCATCTTCAATATGCTCAGCATCCTCAGCATCTTCAATATGCTCAGCATCCTCAGCATCTTCAATATGCTCAGCATCCTCAGCATCTTCAATATGCTCAGCATCCTCAGCATCTTCAATATGCTCAGTATCCTCAGCATCCTCAGCATCTTCAGTATGCTCAGCATCTTCAGTATGCTCAGCATCCTCAGCATCTTCAATATGCTCAGTATCCTCAGCATCCTCAGCATCTTCAGTATGCTCAGCATCCTCAGCATCTTCAATATGCTCAGTATCCTCAGCATCTTCAATATTCTCAGCATCCCCAGCATCTTCAGTATGCTCAGTATCCTCAGCATCTTCAATATAGTCAGTATCATCAGCATCTTCAGCATCCTCAACATCTTGACTATTGAAGGTCATATATGGGTTGCCTAGTATGTCCGATTTTCTCTTATTATGTCCACTATGTTGGGTAATAGGAGTGTATAGGTGACTATAGGGGTGTTATTTCATGTCTAGAGGGCTCTAATGATGTTAAAAAGTGTATTTAAAAGGACTAATTAAAACTCTAATTGAGTTAGTTTTTTTGGGACACTGACTGGTGACTGTAAGTCATTATTTGGTGTAATCAACGCACCTTTTCCCCAATAAGCGACATGGAAAGGACAGGGATAATTAAACAGCATCCGTGTTGCAGGCATGTTGCCTTTGCTCGGCGGGATCCGGAGCGAGGAAGATCGACACCTGCTGAGGATGAGGGAAGACATGATCAAATGCGACGGAGGCGGTTGAGGGGAGGCGGGGGGGCGGTTGTCGGATGAAAGTCCAACTCCCCCTCGGGACAAAGCCGCGGATGCTCAGAGGGTCGTCATGATGAAAACGCGTGCCTCTTATACGGCGATGAAATAAGGATGCAGATGAAGAGCGCCAAGCGGGATAATCAGAGCAGAAAAAGCTCAAAGACGGCGGGGGCGGGAAGGGTAATTTTTTCAAGGAACCTGCTTGTGATATGATGCACCTTTATCCCCGTTGTTTTTATTTGCCGCCTCTCACAGGGCTTTATTATTATATCCCGGGCAAAGCTGCTCCGGCACATATGGAGGCTGCCAGTCAACGCCGCCGCCAATAACGCCGCCGGTGCTCGGCGATGAATTCATTCCCCTCCGCAAGTTGCTATTCATATTAAAAACAAGCTCATATTAAAGCCCCGACCCGTGTCTCGCACCCCCATCTTGCTCCTCTTCTCCCTTTATTAAAGAGGGAGCAGAGGCGGGGGCCGGCCCAGTCAGGGCGTCCTGGCACGCCGCCGGGGCAAAAAGATGGATGTCAAAGTTGACTTCAAGTTTGACACACTCCGAGCCCGTCTAATTGGCTGGAAGGCCGCCGCCATGTTTCCGAGGGCGGAGCCGGCGAAGCGTGACTCACACGATGTCGGCATGAGCGTTCGCCCCGCCGGCGTTCTTTACGGGAGAATTAAAACCAAGGTGTCGTCAAGTCTCCGCTCGGCATCTTCGCCGCCAATCCCGCCATGCTATCTCGCTCCGGCAGGCCTCCTCCTGCTGCGCCGCCACTCTGTCTGTCACCGGCTCGCCATCTCCTCCTCTCGCCTGCCTCCACCCATCTTCAATCGCTCATCCCTCTCCCAACACACATCTTTCCCGCCATTGATGTGTGCAATCCCTTAATCCTCTTCATCTAACTCGCGCCGGCCCTCCCTTTCTTCCGCCGCCGTCTTCGCCCGCAGCCACGCGTAAACACAAGACTTGAAGTGAAAAATAATCCCGGTCCACATTCGCAGGCCGTCAAGTGTGTGCCAAAAGCAACAGGTGGCGCTGTGACTCGTAACTGTGCAGCCATTTTAGCCAATCAGTGTTGAGCATTTTCTATGAACCGTGTGAATGCTGAGGAGCACCACCTTTTCTTTCTGATGATTATTCCACTTTTTTCCCACTGACTAGACCCACATTTTCCTTTTCCCAATTCAGGTCACGCTGGACGAGCGGTCACGGTTCTTTGGCCTCACTGGAAGGGGAGACCACAGACCTGAGCTGTTCAGGGTAGAGGCCGTTTACCAAGCTTGCAAGATAATGTGGAAGTGGTTACATTAGGATTGTATACTGTTCCCAAAATAAATAACTCTGGCCACTGAGAAGTGGTCCTGAGAACCTCCTCTCACAAAGCTCGTCGTGGTTTAGAAATGGTGTTCAACAGCGAGTGCAGTGCAGTTTTGCCAGCATTCACACGCAATTTCTCTCAAAACTCCACATTTCTAGTATTCATACATATTTTGTGGCAAACTTCAGAGGTGGTGAGAGGCACTTCTGCTTGCTTCAAGGAGGGGGCTCCTTAAATGGGCAGGGAACAGTGAACTTGCAAATGTAACAACACACTACCATAACTCTAAATACGCAAGTCCCTGGCAGCGGGAGGGTGTCAAGAGAAGCCTCTGTTCTGAATAACCGTTCATGTTGTGACCTGTTATTGATAATAACAATAATGATTTATTGATTGTTTCTGGAATACCTGCACCCAAACTCCAGCAGCACTCAACCAGGTAAGTCGAAGTTTGAGAAAGAAAAACAATGAAACTCACTTGACCGTCTGACCCTCGCCTCCTCGGACAATGTAGTCCCTGTCCCGTTGCGTCCTTGTCCCGTTTACCAACAAATGGCCCCTTTAATTAGGTTTTTATTGGGCGTCATAAACGGCGGCGCCGCCGCCAATATTTGCTTAATTACTCTGGCTTATGTTGCCATTTGATGAGATTTGAAACATAACAAAGATTAGGGAGGAGATTTATAATATCCACTAACAACTTTAACTGATTACACACGGCGCAGCGCTAGTGAGTTTAAAAGCGTCTTGTCAGGCGCTTCATTATTCCTGCACACACACACGCACGCACGCATGCGCACGCATGCACACGCATGCACACGCACGCACGATCATGCACGCTGATACAGTCAAGTCCCCTTGGAATGACTTTAGAGAGAGAAAGAGAGACCCGCTGTGTCATATTAAAAAGAATTACAATTAATAAAGTTATTACAGCAGCAGCCTGCCGATGTAATGAAAATATAATACCTGTTAATACACATAAGATTAGGCCTTTAAGAGCGCCGGCTGACAGTCATTAATTAAACGCGCGTCACACGTTACGGTCAACTCCAGCTGAAGGATGATGCAACCACGCCCACGTTGTTCAAACCCCCCGGCAGACGTCAACAGATAAATGGAGACTGGAAAGACTTCTCCTAATCTCCACCAAGGAACTTCCTCCCGACAGTTTTTTATATAATCAACCAAGAATATTGAAAAAAATGTCATACTATCTGCAGCACCTTCACCATACTCAGCATCTTCAACATCCTCAAGATTCTCAGCATCTTTTATACCCTTGTCCCCTTCAGCATCCTGCACATCTACTCCCTCCTCAGCAACTTCACAAACCTCAGAACCCTCAATATTTTCAGGATCCTCAGCCTCTTCACCATCCTCAAGGTCCTCAGCATTTTCGACATCTTGAGCATCTTCATGATCCTGAGCACTTCCAGCATCCTGAGCATCTTCACAAACCTCAGCAACTTCAGCATCCTCAGCATCTTCATCACCCCCTTAATATTTTCAGCAAGCCGAGCATCTTTGACATCCTCACTATCTTCAACAGCCTCAGCATCTTCACCATTCTCAGCATTGTCAACATCCTCAAAATCCTCAGCATTTTCAAGATACTCTGTCTCTTCAGCATCTTGAGCGTCTTCAGCATCTTCAACAATCCTCAGCGGCTTCAACATCCTAGGCTTCTTAAGCATCCTGATCGCCTCCAGCATCCTCTGCATCTTCAGCACCCTCAATATTTTCAGCATCTTCAGCATTCTTAACTGTTTATAGCAGCCTCAGCATCATCAACATCCTCCTTTAGGTTCTTGAGCTTCTTCAACATCCTCTGCATCTTCAACACCCTCAATATTTTCAGCATCCTAAGCATCTTCAGCATTCCTAACTATCTTCAGCAGCCTCAGCATGTTCACCATCCTCTAAATCTTAAACATCTTCTAAATCTTAAACCTCCTTGGCCTCTTCAGCATCCTCAGCATCTTCGACATTCTCAGCGTCTTCAGCATTCTGAGCATCTTCACAAACCTCAGAATCTTCAGTACCCTCAATATTTTTAGCATTTCTAGCAAATTTTCAGTTTCCCTAGCACTTTTGGTGGCATCCTCAATATTTTCACCATCTTCACCATACTCAGCATCATGAGCATCTTCAGCATCCTCAGTGTCTTCAATATCCTCAAATCCTCTTCATTTTTAGCATCCTTGGCATCTTCAATATTTTCAGCATCGCCAGCATCTTCTGCATCCTCACTATCTTCAGCAACCCGAGCATCTTGGGGACCTTCACCATCCTCAGCAATGTCACACACCTCCCCATCTTCTGTGTCTTCAACATCCTCAAAATCCTGAACATCTTCAACATCATTGGCCTCTTCTTCATCCTCAGTGTCTCCAAAATCGTCAGCATCTTGAGAATCCCCAGAAACTTTAACAGCCTCAGTATCTTCGACATCCTCAGCATCTTCAAGTGTCTTCAACATCATCAGTATCTTTCGCATGCCCAGCATCTTACGTGTCTTCAGCATACTCAGCAGCTTCAGTATTCTCAGCATCTTTAGGATCCTGAGAATCTTCAACTTCAATCCGATGGAATTAGTCAAGATCTTCAAAACATTTAGCATGGTTGGCATTTCAGCAACCTCAGCATCCCCAGTATCCTCAGTATCTTAGCAGCATTCTTAGCGTCTTCAGCACCTTCAGCATCTTCATTATCTTCAGCATCCACGGTTTATTCTGGTTCTGGTGTTTGTTGTGCATCTTCAGCATCCCGAGTGCACGTAATCAGCAGCGAGGGATGAAGTCACAGCGCTACAACCTGGCGCTGGCATGGACTTCCTACTGGTGTCGTCGTCCATGCCTTCCAGCGCCGCTCATCATCAGGAAGCGTTTAAATCAACGGTCACAAGATGATGTCCAATTAAGACAACAAAGTTCAGTCAAGTGAACTTTTGGTCAGAGGTGACCTGAAGAGTCCCTGCGGGGAAATGAAATAGGATGGAGGGAAAGAAAATATGTTTGTTTGTTTTTCAAGAAAGTCCACCACTGATCCAAATATGAAGTCCGAAATCTGGTGTCAGGAGTCAATAAATATGACTCGGTCCACTTGTAAATCTCCGGGCTCGCTAAGATGGAGGCCGGGCGCTCCCGTTTATCCCTTCTGTACATGCCTGTGTTCTGGCTTGTTATTAAAAACAAACAGCTCCGTCGTACTCTTTGGACGACCACTGCCTTGTGAGCGCACACACACACAGGGACAGCAAATCCAGTCTGGGAATTTCAGGCCAACATGCGTGTGGAGAAGATCATCATCACATGCACACCCTGTGGCCACTTCATTCAGACTGGAAACTTTACGACCCCGCCCTACTGAAATTGTGACAGACTCGTGAATGGGAGGGGAGGGAAGTGGGGGGTGTAGCGAGGTTGAGCGTGCAATTCCCCGGCCTCCGCTTTTGGTCCTTCCCGCCTGTTCTTTATGCATTAGATGTGGGAGCACTCAGGACAGCTCAAGCTAATTCTCTCCCTGAAGAAAGCAATTAGACCGGCACACTCATCTAATGCTCGGCGGAGGCGGGGGGGGGCCTCATGTGGGTGGGTGTTCTGAAAAATGCAGCCGGTGATGCTTTTTTGGGGGGGCTGCCACATTTCCAAGGACCATTCATTCCGCATCCAATTATGGCGGCTAATTTCATCAAAATTTGCTCCTTAAAAAGTGCCGCTGCTGAATAATGAGCGCCATCATTTGACCCGCCGCTCGGGGAGATGAGAGAATACGAGAAAGGGAAGACGAGGAAGCGAGGGAAACTGCGCTTCACATGTAGATAATTGTCAAAACACTTTGTTGCCACGGCAACGGAAGTATCCTCAACATTCCACAATGGGGACACTGCCTGCTGTTGCCCTGCAGGTCAGCGGATTGGGGCGAGCGTTACCTTCCATGAGTTAGCTCACCTTTGCACACAACAAACCGGTTTTCCAATTGACCTGGTTCAAGACACACGTACGGTCCCACAGGTCCAAGGCGGCGCCGGGTCAGATCTGGAAAGACATTAGAACCAAGAGTCACTGATGGAAAAGCAACTTTAATGAGCAACAGAACAGAGCCAACGGGGGGCGGCAGCAGTAAGGGTGCATCCATTTGCCCTCCATAGTCTATCAATTGCCAGAATGTGCCCAAACAAAGCATCCTAAGCGTTGCTTACTAAGTCGCTGCCCTTTTTTTTATTGATTGTGACTGCTAAAAAACCCACCACGGGGCCAAAACAAGGTGTCAATGCCAACCGTTTGATGAAGACGGCAAGAAACACGATTGAATGGTTGAACCTCATTTCGAAGTGCACCGATGGCCTTCACGCAGCCCATCTCACCAGGATGTACGAGAAGTGGACAATATTTTGTGTTGCCTTTTTGAGTTTGGAACGGAATAATTGGATTTACATGATTTCCTAGGGGGAAAATTGCAGCAAATTTCCTACGATTTCTTTTTAGTCTGACCTTTTGAAACGGATTACTAACAAAAACAAGGTACCACGGCACACAGTCAGTACATTTCTTATTCATAAATAGCACAGTTTGGTAGTTAGGACATGCAAAACCTGTTTTACCACCTTCTAAGTGCACTATTTACCGTGATTAGAGCCTTCTGGACATGAAATAACAGCTGTATTTGCACCCAATACAATTTACACGAAAAAAAAAAACATATCAGGCATACAAAGCATGTTTATGACCTTCTAAATGTCTTTTTTAACATTATTAGACCACACATCTAAATGTGAAATAAGACCCCTTTAGTCACCTTTACACTCCTATTAACCAAAATAGTAAATAAGACATGTTAGTCATAGAAAGCACATTTATAACGTTTTAGAAACTTTTTTTTAACATTACTAGAGCCCTCCGGACATGAAATAACACCCCTACAGTCACTTTTACACTCCTATTAACCAAAATAGTAAATAAGACATGTTAGTCATAGAAAACACATTTATAACATTATAGAAACTATTTTTAACATTACTAGAGCCCTCCAGACATGAAATAACACCCCTATAGTAACCTTTACACTCCTATTAACCGAAATAGTAGACATAATAAGAGAAAATAAGACATGTTAGTCAAAGAAAACACATTTATAACCTTATAGAAACGTTTTTTAACATTACTAAAGCCCTCCAGACATGAAATAACACCCCTATAGTCACCTTTAAACTCCTATTAACCAAAATAGTAGACACAATAAGAGAAAATAAGACATGTCAGGTAAAGAAAAGTACATTTTTAACATCATTAGAGATCTTTAGACATGAAATAACACTCCTTTGGTCACCTTTATGCTCCCACTACCCAATATGGTGACATAATAGACATGAAACAACACACCCGTAGTGACACTCCTATTCCCCAATACAGTAGACTTTACAAGAGAAAATAAGACACATTATAAGACATGTATAGGACATAATATAGACCCAGGCATGTTGGCATTGGGAGGGTTCCTTTTTGAAAGAAATAGTACACTTAGTGACAGGTGTAGCCTACACTACACTACATGACAACGCCTTTGAACGCATCTTCTGAATGCCTTATGTTTGTATGTTACTTCATCTATCCATTTTTATGCTTGAAAATGTGCTTAAATGTGCTTTTCTTCAGTAATAATGGGCTGCATTAAACATATTTTACTGTGTAGTATAACTGTAGCTAATTGTAGCAACATTGTAGCATGTGAACACATAGGAGTGGTATGATCATTCCACATGAAAAGATTCTTCTTTGGGGAAAGGAGTCTGGTCTGCAGCCATTGTGAGCCTTCGGGGTAACCTTTATTAGAAGATCCATGTTGACATTTCAAGACCTGAAGAGCAGATCGCTTGTCCCTTCTTGACAGGAAGCGTTCCCAGAAAGAGAATTAAACATAAAGTGGACCTGGTGGTTTCCTGGAAAGCTGGGCACCGCTAGCCACACAGCGAGGCGACACACCATGTGAAGGGGGGGGGGGTTGTTGAGTACCCCCAAAAGCTGTCATCTCTTCTCTCTCCGTTTGCTGACAGATTGGACCCGATGGAAAAGGGTGTGGGACGTGTGTGTGTGATGATGCCTCTGTGTTTGGGGGGTGGGTGGGTTCTGTCACCTTTTATTTGTTGACGGTGACGACTGATACCGCCCCGAGTGTGCGGCGGACCAGCTGAACCATTAGTAGTACAAAACTGCAAGTGATAGTACAACCATACTGGGAAGTATTCTTTCCATGCTAATGATGCTAGCTGGAGCTGGGAGTACTTTGAGTACTTCAAAATCCAAATCAAAACTGTGACTGGCATGTAGCCGGTTTCACGGTTTTGTGGGTACAACGCATAAATGATTTCAAAACTTCAAAAGAAACATTTTGGTTTGTAGCTACGAGAACCTGTACGACCAACGTCCCGCCCTAACCCCCCCATCACCCCGCCCACCCTTTACGAGTGCAACCAATTGACGACAATGAGAAATTGTACGTTTAGGTGACATTGAAAAGGTGGTAGTGTCACGATCCGGGTGTTGTTCCCGTGACCGTTTTAGTTTTGAGTGGGGTTTTCCTGTGTTGTGGTGTTTTCCGTGCACTTTAGTTTTCCTTTAATTACACACACCTGTTCCTCATTTGTTGGTGGGGCTATTTATGTTCAGGTGTGTGCGTCAGTCTTGGTCGGTTCATTGTATTGTAGTTGTATGGTATTTGTATCGTCTTAGGTTAGCGTTACGGTGTTTTTTAGTGCTAGTGTTATGTTACGGTCAGCCGTTATTCATGCTTTGTTTTCCCGTGGACCTGGTTTTGTGTTTTTTCCGCTGCTTCGCAGCATTGGCTACTATTAAAAAGACTCCTGCACCTTACCTGGCTGACGTCCTGCTCGCTTCTTCCCCGGGGTTGTCACCATGCCGCGCCGAGCCAGCCGAGCAGCGGCAATTCGTAACAGGTAGAACTGGCAGGAGGAAGAAAAGCCTCAAGTTAAGATGAGGAAAGTCAGAAGACAAGGATTCTCTGCGCCCTTTAAAAAAACCTTATTAGTCCACTGAAGCTGCTACGTTTAACGCTTTCTAAGCCCAAGTTATTGCATCCAAATGGCACTTAGACAAGGAAGGCAACCCGATTTCCACCGCAGATTCAACACTCTCATTCTCCGCAAAGGCTGAATCGGGGCACCTGGACTCCTCTTGCTGGAAGAGTTAGGGTTATGGTTAGAGTTAGGGGGGTTGGGAGTAAGGGTTAGGGGTTTACGGGGTTAGTGCTTTGGTTAGTCTTAGTTGTACGGGTTAGGCTTATGGTTAGGGAGTCAGAGTTAAGGAGTTAGGAGAATAGATATGGTTAGGGGTTAGGGTTCATGTTTGGGGGTTACGGTTAGAGGGCTAAAGTTAAAGGTTTATGGTTAGGGGCTTAGGTGGTTAAAGTTAGGGGGTTAGGATGAGGTTAAGGAGTTAGGGTTAGAGATTAAGGTAATGGTTAGGGAGTTAGTGTTAAGGGGTTAGGATTAGGTTAAGGAGTCAGCGTTAGAGGTTAAGGTAATGGTTAGGGAGTTAGTGTTAAGGGGTTAGGATTAGGTTAAGGAGTCAGCGTTAGAGGTTAAGGTAATGATTGGGGAGTCAGAGTTAGGGGATTAGGTTGGGGGTAATCGTTAGGAGGTTGGGGGTTAGGGGTGTGGTTAAGGGGTTAAAGTCAGCGGGTTAGTGAGCTAGAGTTAGGGGGTTAGGAGTAAGGTTCAGAGGGTTAGGTGTTTAAACAATGAAAGAGAAGCCAGTGAACAATTGAGACACCGACAAGTCAAGCCTTCTTCTTCATTGATCAAGGTTCCTTACAGTACCTTAACTGGTCAGTGAAAGGAATGTTTGCATGGAGTCTAGTTGCCTTTTTTGGAGGGTTATTAGCTGGCATTGTACTTTATTTCATCACTGGTTCCTCTCTTCATAGCACCAACGTAAAACTTGAACTTCGTCCAAGAGAGCATATTTCAGCCTCGACTGCCTTGGGGGTGGGGTGGGGGGGGGGTAGTCAGTCAGGCAGCGAGACTCCGGTCTTCCTGTCTGTCGGCATGTTTGTTCGTGCCGACATAGGAAGCGTCTGGCCTTGACTCAAACCAAACACAAGCAGCTGCCACAGACCCCTCCCTCCGCCACCCACCCCCTTCCCCTACTCTTCTTCCTCTTTGCCATCGCTTACGCCAGCAAACAAAGCGAAATGCACTTAGGCGGTGGTTATTAGTGCTCTCTGATGAGTCTCTTGGCCTCGGTGCACGTTTGTGCGCTTCAATCAGACGGTGGCGAGGTGCGGGCGACGCTACGGGCGGCCTCGGGTGGCGCTGATGTAATTGGACATCAAGTGGATTCTATCCGGGTAATGAACAGGCAGAGGGTGAGCTACCTGCCGCCCCTCACCATCTCGCGGCGCCGCCATTGTGGTCCATAAATACCGCCGTGCTGTCAAGCTGTCTGGTGCGTTAGCGTAGCGCGGGAGGCGCCGGAGCAGCAAATTAACCTCAGAAGTTCGGTTCAGTTTGGTTCAAGATCAACAACACTTTCACACCACTTCTGTCGGGAAAAAAAAAACAGAAACTTTATTTGTCACACCGTCCGTAAAAACCCTCGGCTTGGCGGCAAACTGTCGGTCACGTCCCGAGCCTCTGCATGGCGAGACGTTCAGCGGACGCTACTAATCGCAGCGCTGCCGTGTTGTAACACATCCGGGAAATTAGCGTGAAGGCGGGGGTCCACCTGTTTGTGTGGTGCTCACTCAGCAGATGGGCCGCGCCCCCCAGCCCCCCACCATTACCTCCACGGAATTGCTCCTGAACATGCAACGTGTTCTTTGCTTCGTGTTCACCTGGGGTAACACCTAGGGGGCCTTGTGACAACGAAGGACACACAACGCGACAGGCGGAAAGCTGCTACACAATAAAGATAAACACATTAGGTGTCCCTTGGTTGCTTCCCTGATTTTTGGCCATCTTGGCACCCCTCATGCTGCACGTTAGAAGTGAGGGACAGAAAGTGCTTATGGCGGCTATTTAGTAAACAAATACAGCCATGAGAGTCCAGTCTCTAGTTACTTTATTGCATATTTCCCCTGGAGATGAATAAAGTACAGCACTTTGCTTTGTCACATACAGTATAACACAATGCTTATAAACATAGCTCTCCGTACTGTATCATAGTGGCTCTCATATCCTTTTTCCAAACTTCCTGCATGCGCTTCCTACATTGATATTTTCCCTGGAGAATTGTATTCATTGAAGATTTACCTGCCACAGGTAGTAATTGCATTTCTGAGCTTCATTTCAGAAAGAATTTAACTGTCAAGGTCGGTAGTTTGATTTGTATTTTGTAGCATTTGTGTGCCCACAATGAACCAACCCGTGACCTTTGCCAACTTACATACCAAACCATAGAAAGTAAAATACACTTTGAATAAATGGATATCTGTAGATTTGTCTGCCCTGCGATTGACTGGCGACCAGTCCAGGGTGTACCCCGCTTCCCGCCCAAAGTCAGCAGGGATAGGCTCCAGCATACCCGCCACCCTAATGAGGATAAGCGGCATAGAAAGTGGATGAATTAATATTTTTATTATTTAAATATGTATATAATATTTTATCTAAAACAATATATTATAGATTTTTTTATATTATACATTTGCTTTTTACTTACTTTTTCCCGATTCCATACATACCTTGCGAGGAAGGTTGCCTAGTGGTTACCATGTTGGCACCAGTTGTTACCAACTGGTTACCAGTTGTAAAATGTACATAACATAGACATAACATAGCCTCCTATTATTCTTTCTTTACAATACATTGCAACTATAATGCGGCCACTAGCAAGCTAGCCAACGTGCTAACCAGCTAGCCTCAAATGTATTTCTTCTAAACTTAAGAAGCCAAAAGCTAACCACTTCCACATGGGATTGGAGGAGAGCTTTTGTCACTCTGTCATGTCGGACATGCCATGGCTGACTGCATGACTGCATGTAAGGTAATGTGTTAGAGTTTTGTACACGTCGCTTTCTTTCTGCCCAATTACAGACCATAGTCTACCCCCAAACTGACACCACTCGTTTCAAAAAACGCAGTATAGCAAGGCAGTGATTATGGAATCGCAATATTGCAAGGGATTATATTGTATATTAACATATCTTTGTGTTCAAGCTTTTTTGTGCGCTGGATGGCAGCACTCGGTGCGCCGTCCTTCCTCGGAGAGCGTGAATATGGAGTACATACATCCAGTTTCTCTCTTTGTTGCTAACATTTCGGGGCAGTCCTGGTAGTGCTGGAGTGAAAACGTTTGTGTGGAGTCAAGCGCCAGCGGCAAGGCGGGGGGGCGCTTTTAGCGAGGAGGTCCAGCTCAGCGAGCGCCGGGTGTTCGCGGGGCTCTTTGTCAAGGCGCATTCTCTCTCTGAGCGTGGGGGCCGGGGAATATAAGGAGGGATGGGGGGGTCGATAAAGCTGCTGGACACCGCCGTCTCATTCGGTGCTCGGCGTCCCAGCTTGACCTCTTCTTTTTATTTGCACCTTCCATGCCCCCCCCCCC